>BPTQ01000004.1:67945006-67956556 GCA_019973895.1 Chrysanthemum seticuspe | reverse complement strand
TATATTCAGGGCCTAGTTCAAGACAAGCAGTGTAGTAAACTTTGTTCTTCCAGTCTACTTCGAATGCCGGAATGTTATCTACATCTAAATTATCCATGCCTTCAAACTTCTTATATTTGTGGGGCATTATATATTTAACACTCTCGGCTTCATTTGAGAACTCGACTATTCCCTTCTCTCGATCATAAACCATCTTAGACTCCTCTATAAATGGTTTCCCAAGTATCACATCTCCTAAAAACCCATCAATGATGCCCTTAACATTTTCCAAAATCATGAAATCACACCTATATGTGAAGTTACCTATGAAGACATGCAATCCCTTAACCCTCCCCACATAGTTACTTGCTTTCCTAGGGCGAAAGGGGTCCCTCATAGGTTCTAGCTTTTTGCTCATGATCCAATTGTAATAGAGCCTAGACATTATATTCATGGGTGCCTTATAGTCAATGTAGGTGTGATCCCTATATAAGTATCCAATCATACACGGTATTTTGATGTTTTTAGGGTTTCCCTTTCTTATGCGAGGCTCGAAAGGTGGTCTTGGGAAGTTAACCACGTTATAGTGATAAGCGGTTTCCTTCCCTTTAGGGTATGAATCAAAATACTCCCTAAGTTCTTCATCCTCCTTACTACCCTCCATAATTTCTTACACCTTATAATCTCCCTCTTCTAGATCATCATCCGAATCACTTGTGGTCGAATCACTATCTAAAGGGTGATCAGATTCCTTAAGGGCTTGCTCGAGCGTATTTTCAATTATCCTATTTAATTTCCAAAGCTCTCCAATTTCGCTAATAATACGGGTTCGAAGTTGGTTGGCAGAGGCTGGGTCAAGCAGTGGGTATTTGTTTGGTGGTAAAGCGTTGTTTGGTGGTTGGTTGATGAATGGTGGTTGGTTATCACCTTCCATGATGAAAAGTGATGGAATTACGAACAAAGGTCACAAAGAAGGGGGATAGACTACGAGAAAGCTAAGAATGAGAAAAAAGTTTACTTGATAGGAATCAAGTAAAGATACATAAACGAGGTGGACTACTAACTAGCTATTCTATTCCCCGGCAGCGGCGCCAAAAATTTGATAACGCTACACGCGTCGTTCGGGGTCAAAGGAACTTCCTTTTCGTCGAGCAAGTTTTTCAACACCCTAGGCAGTGAACCTAATCGTTGTAGTGTAGTATTAGGGTAAGCCACGGGAATTGATATCGTTCTCTAGGGGAATAGGAATGCTAGTGAGAAGTTACTACACTAAGGTTGGGGTTGAGGAAGATTATTTTTTATCTTTTTATAATTTTTTAAGGAAAGGAAAGGTACGAATCTCGGGGTTTGGATTTGGGGGGTTGGTATTGCTACCGATTACTCTACTTATCTAATTATCTAATCTAAGGTGTATGTAGTCTATGTCTAATTATTGTGTGCTCGTATGATAGTTTAAAGATGTGTTTACTTAGGTTTTACTACTCCTTAATTATCTCCTATTGGTGGTTGAATTGTCACGTCCTTATTCTTAGTTGCGTTGTGTGTCTAAGGTTGTAGGGTATGCGTTTCTCCCTAACTCTTTGAACTTACCAAAGGGTCTCGTCTACAAAACCCACTAGGGATAATAAACTCTTACTCTAAGGCACTCTTTGGATGGTTTAGCTTACAACTACTCAAGGAGTCATATTCTAAGGTTCACAAACATTTAATCAAGCATTAAGTACACAACGAATGACCTATCACCTTACTAGATCATTGATCAACTAAGATAAGAGACAACCAATCAATATTCAATAATTAAGTTTCATATTCCCTAAGCAAACACACAAGTAAATTAGCCGGACATAGAGAACATGCAAGCATACACACAAATAATCAAAGACATAATTGTATTAATGAAGTAAAACACTTATCTTGGTGTAAGATAGGGTTTGGAACCCTAAAATACTGTACAAGACAGCCTTGGTTCGGTTTAGGTTTTTACTCCAAAAGACTACACAGTAATACTGAAAATTTCGGATTCTATATATAAGATTACACATGCGACGGCGTCACCTTATGTTTTGTGACGCCGTCGGGTCGCCGTCATTAGGGTTTCGTCTTGGCCACATTAGACTTGCAACGGCGTCACCTTATGCTTGTGACGCCGTCCTCTTCAGCTTCTGAAGCCGTCTGGATTGCATCTAGGCCGTCTGAGTTGCGACGGCCTACTCTTTTATAACTTGACGTCGTCACTTGAAAATAGGAGTTTTGGCTTCTGTCTCGTCACAAAATCCTTCGACGGCGTCGCAGTTAAGCAGCGACGCCGTCACCTTATGTTTTCAGCAGCTTTGAGTGTCTCGATTCAGACTTTGGCCATTTTCTTCGTATATTCGCGCCTTTTCGTCCAAATAAGTGCCATTCCAGCATTTTGCCTTCAAGAGACCTAAAAAGTGAAAAGGAACAATATTAAGCAATAACGGATACAAAAGTGATCAAATAAGGGCTTAAACGACCCCTCAAAAAGGTACCTTTTAAAACCTTATCAAATATCCCTACACTTGGTATTTGCTTGTCCTCAAGCAAATGTGCTTTTAGCCAATTAATTTATAAGTTAGGGGTCATGAAGCATTGGTTTAAAACAGTCCACAACATATATAAGCCCCGCAAAAGTCATAACAAGCACGGAAATCACATACTAGCACCTCTCATGGGGTGTTTGGATACTCACATCTCTCTCGGGTGTATATGAAATATAACAAATTGGAATTGGAAGATAAACACTCATTAACCGGTCCTAGTACATAGATTACCATAGGCTTGAGAATAGATCAAACCTCCATCGCTTTGGCGTAAGCACCTACGAAAGACTATCAAAGAGGTCTTTAAAGGGTTGTAATGTTAGGCTTACGGTAGGAAAACAAAGGGTTTGGTGGGATAGGCTATATAGTGGTGGCAAGTCAAAAATCTTATTGTTACAAGCATACGAAGAATGGCGTTGCTAAGTGATATGTGCTTATTCACATATCTTTTCATTATCAAAACTGACCCAAAACAACCAAGGAAAAGCCGTTTATTGTTAACATTTGTGGTTTTCTTGAGTTTATGCTTGTGCAGGTACGGATTTGTAAAAAACACACAAAAAGAAGCCAAAACCGAAGAAAACCGAGCACGAGAGAGAGAAGTGTGCAAAAGCCGATGCCGGGGATGCTATTTCAGAGATTTTGGTGCTTAAAAGATCAAGTTACGGAGCTCGGGACATAAATTGGGAGTTTTTCACATTACACCTTCACTTTCACAAATTTACCATTTTACCCCTCAACTTTCCATAATTTACCTTTTCACCCCTCATTAATTTCACTTACACATTTTACCACCTTTCACTTTACCTTTTCACAAATACACCTTTGGTCCCTTAAATATCCGGATATACATGTTTGGTCCTTATGGTTACCATTTATCACTACTACTAGTCCAAGATATTAATCCCTTATCCAATCCACTATCCATTTAATACTTGGCCCAAATAAATAAACAAACTCCCATGGCCCAAATCAGAACCCGGCCACTCTCATATAATACTCCCCAACCCGAACCAACCCTTATACCCGTTTCCCACTGTCTTGACCTGGTCAACAAAGTTTAAAGAATGATTTTATAATCCAAACGCGCCTTTACCCTGTATCTCCTTCCCCAGCCAAACACACCCAATTACCCACCACCCAATCACCAATTCCAAACACATAGCTTCGTACTAAGCATCTTCCCATGTTTCTAGAAGCCCTCTGCTAACGTGTCAGAGGTGATACTCACAAGGACTGCCACTGTGGACAAAAGGAGCAATTCTATTGGCTTAGCCACCTCACCACAATGATCCTAAGGCCAAGAATGAGTGGAATGACAAGAATGATGATCAATGGCTCAGATTAGAAGTCCCAGAACCTTCTCAAAGGCATCCCAAGCTCGAGCTATTTATACCCTTCTCAAGTCACATTGTAATTTCGTCCAGTATTCATGTATTAGAGTACTGTTACCCTCTTAATTTCTGGTCATGTTATTGTTTTAGTAGTATAATCTCTTTTACATTTCAGTTTTGTACTCTTAATTTCATTTAATGCAATTTTCAGTTTTATGTTAAAAGTCCAATTGTCTTGTTAACTTGTTATAGTTGCCATTTGTTTTAGCTTACTGTTATAATGACTCATATAAGCTTTTAGGAGCTTATCTGAGTTAATTATTAGTTCACTTGTTCTTAAAATCAGATTTTATCATGTTTTTGCAAAAGTCAATAAAAGTCAAATGGAAAAGTCAAAACGGATTTGAGTGAATTCTGGATTTCAGTTGTTATTTGATTGATTTCTGGGATTGATTTAAGTTTTTCATACCAGTTTAGGTTAGTTTTCATCAAGGATAAAAGTTAAAGTTGCATTTTAGAGATTTAAAGGGGTGTTTGGAAGTAGATTAGTTAGAGATTTTAAAGAATGATAAAGAGTTGATTCTGGTTCATTTGGTGTCAAAAGTAGTTGTAAAGTAATTTCAAACCATTGTTTTAAGTGTTCAAGTCGAATTTTGGAATTTTCAAAATCTGTCAAGATCATTTGTGCTTTATCCAAACAAGCTGCTCATTTGCATTTTTCATAAACACCATCAGGTTCCAAGTTCTCTTTCTTTACTTATAAGATATCATGGTTTAGTTATTTGTAGTTTACTTGCACTTTAGTGATTGTTAGTTAGCTTGAATTTACTACTTTGCTTGTTATTCGGCAACCTTTTCTGTTCTGCTGCACTGGTAGGTCTGTCCCATTTCATAGCAGCTTATCTGCTTAATCCTATGATGTTTATGCCTGGTTTCTGTTCCCCTCAGTAGGTTACAAGTCTAGCTTTAGGATTCCAAGCTTAAGATTTCACTTTTGAGCTTATAGAATAGCTTATCTTGGCCTGCAACTTCTGTCCATTAAACTTTCTGCACATCAGTCACTTGTGTTCCTTTTAGGCCATTTTACTTTGATCTCTAATTTCCTCATGACTTGTCCTTATTAGCTGAAAATTTGGGTGAATGATCTTTGGTTAGTTGTCTTGAGATATCCACTGTTGTTTTTCACTTTTGCTTATTTAATAAGCATTTGCATCAGCTTAAAGCTAGGACCTGAGATCAGTTTTGCTTGTAGGACAGTTTGCTTAAATCACTGGTAAATGCTTATTTTAGGTTAGGAGTAGCTATAAATAGTTGTTGTAGAGTAGTTTTAGTGTTAGTTAGCTTCTGTTATCAGATGTTTCACTCTAGTGCTTATTAGCTTATGTCAAAGTGCTTTTTCCATTTCAGTTTACATTGCAGCCTCTATTTCTCATACATAAGCCCAAGTTTTTATATTTTTGTTAGCTTTAGAATAATATTTTAGTATTTCCCTGAAGTTTTCATAATTTTTGGTCACTGTTTGCTATTTTTCTAGATTAAATTCAGTTTTTAAGCCCTTTTAAATAGTTTTAATTGCAAATAATTTAGAAAAAGTTACAAAAAATAATTGTTCAATTTTAATAGATTAAGATAAATATAAAAAGCATAAAAAATATTTTTCCTTATTTTTCCCCTTTTATTTGGTATTTTTCATAATTTTAATTAGATTTAAATAGAATTAAATTCATAGAAAATAGGAAAATAATCTGAAAATTACAAAAATAGTTTTGAAAAGTCTTTTATGATATTTTAGATTTTTAGAAAGTAATTCCATATTTTTCCCTTTCTTTTTCATAATTTTTAGATAATTAGTTCATCTTTATTAGTTAATAATTAGTTTTTAATTAAAATAAAATCAAGAAAATTCCTAAAAAATAGTTTTAATTCATATTTAGTTTTCACATATCATTTTTAGAGTAAAAGTAGTTTTAGGTTATTTTTAGGAGTTAGATTAGTCGTTCTTGCTTTTTATTCGCGTTTCGTTTGATTTCCGTTTTTGCGTTTTAGTGTAGAATTGCGTAGTTTGCCTTAGTTTTTAGGATTTCCCGTAGATTTTATGTTCCATTTACTTTCCTTATCCCATAGTTTAGATAATATCATCTTATGCCCCTTTTCTTATTCGAATCCCGATTATTGAGACGTGAGTTGTTTACTCCATTCATCCCTCGTTGGGAGAACGACCCGGGAAATACATTCCTTTGTATTTCTTCGGAAAATATCTGTACGAAAATGAATTATCAAAATGGCGCCGTTGCTGGGGATCGAACCCGGGTCACCCGCGTGACAGGCGGGAATACTTACCACTATACTACAACGATCTCGGTGCTCAAACCTAACACGTTTGAGTTACCCGCATACTACACACCTTCTTATTATTGATTTTTACCTGAAATCAATTTTTGGCGCCGCTGCCGGGGAGGGCTTGTAGCGAGTTTTCGTATTCCGTCTCGTATCGTGTGCATTTGAAGATCCTTCCTCGTGAAGTTATCGTTGATATTTGTAAATATATCTTTTATAAAAACCCAAAAATATTTTCCTTTTCCAGATTTGTTTTCCTTTTTCAAAAACTCAAAAATATTCTTCGTTATCCTCTGAAATGTTTAATTCTTATCTCTTCACCTTCTAAATTGTTTAATTCTCCACAATGCTCGATTTCGCACCCTTTGATCCCCATGATCCTCGGACCATGGAGGATTTCTATCGTCCTTCACTTATCGGTCGAGGAGGACCGATCGTTCCGGGAACCAAGTTTAGATTGAAAAATCGTATGGTTCGTCTTCTTCGACAACATTGTCAATTTCATGGATTTCACGGCGAAGATGCTAACGAGCACTTGAACAAGTTTTTATCTATTACTCAATCCATGAAACAACGTGGCGTTTCTCAAGATGATATCCGATTGAATCTCTTCCCCTTCTCTTTAACCCACGAAGCCGAATCTTGGTTTTATACCCTTGAAAAATATTCAATTCATACTTGGGAAGAGATGTTTCGCAAGTTTCTTTCAAAATACTTTCCATATTCGAAAACGATGCAGCTGAGGAAAGAAATTCTTAATTTCCAGCAATTACCCAAGGAATCCGTATTTGAAGCTTGGGAAAGATTCAAATCGTTATTACAGAAATGTCCCGATCACCGAATTTTGCTTCTTGATCAAATCTTAACCTTTTATCATGGTATCACTACAATTGATCGAGACAAAATCATGTTGGCAGCTGGTGGAAATCTCATGCGGAAGACACCTCAAGAAGCCTACGATTTGATCGAGAATATGACACAACATCATTATCAGTGGGATGCTGATGTTCCTTATGATTCTACGACTATGTTGAGTGATCATTATTCCGAGAAAATTTTCGTTATGAGTGCACAAATTGACGTTTTTGGAAAGCCAGAAAGTTATATCAGTCACCATTATCAACAAAGACCGAGTCATCCATCCACCTTTTACTATTCTGACTCTGACGATAGTGATGACGATGAACCGTTTGAAGAAGAGAACTTAAAGATTGATGACGATTCTTCGAGTGGCAATCCCACTTCTATTTCCGACTCTTCCCCTTCACTCACGCCGGTTGAGAGAAGTGACGTCGTTTTGGAAGAAGTCGATGATCCAATTTCGCCGGAAATTGTTGAAACCAATTGTGATCCGATCATTAACGAACCTTCGGATACCTTGTCAATGGGGGATAAGGAAGTCGAATGCACTCCTCTTGAGAATATTGATGACCTTGTTCCAATCCCAAGGGTATCTGAGACACTTTTTGATTCAATTTCAGAAACTTTCAAAATGACCTTCACAAATCCTTTGTTTGAATTCGATTCAGAATATACTCTCAATTTTGACAATCAAATCTTTAACGAGGAAAGTGATGAGTCTGACACGGAGACCATAATGGAAACGGTGCAAATTCCAAGCTCACAAAGTACCGCACAAATCCCACCTCCGTTTATCTCTATTGATGAAATTAAAGAAGTAGAGCCGTCTAATGAAAATCCTCCGGAGCCCAAGCTCAAGGATTCATCTCTGGATTTACTTCTCGAGGAGTTCTCCGATGAACTCTCTCATATCATATCTCCGCCGGAATATGATCGTGTCTATTTTGATCTTGAGGAAGATTTTAGTTTGGGGGAAGAGCAACTCTCTCAAAAGAGTTTTGTGATTGATGACATCATCCCACCTCTTCCTCCCGATGTCTTTGTTGAAAATCACCCAATGAGCTTAAATGTTCAAAATCAGATTAAGGAATTTGCTTTTGAAGATGAAGAATGGATCCTTATCGTTATAAAAATCTTTATTCCATTTCTTCCATATAATGTGATTTCTCCTCTTCTTCACTCTTACGGGAGTGAGGATACCATCTTTGACCCCGGTATCACCGCTTTTCCTTTTTTAGAACCGTGGGTATCTCGTCGGAGTGGAACTTTCTTATGTTTCAATGTTTATCCAAACCTCTTGAACGAAAGTCCGATGGAGATTATCTTTTCCACTTGCTTCCCCAAGGACAAATGAATTCGGGGACGAGTCAGGCTAGCGACTCGGTAACCAAAAACAGTAGCGCTTCGTGGGAGGCACCCCATGCTTATCCATCTATCTTTTCTCTTTTCTAATAAGTGACGAGAAGAGGTCTGCCTCTTCGATTTCTCGTGTTTGGTTGTTTGTGATGTTGTGTTTAGGATGTTCCCGATATGAAGACTCTCGTGCTCGAAGTTTGTTATTTCTCCACTCGAGTTTCATGATCGATGCTTATGGAAATCCGATATCCTAATCTTATCGACTAACGTTTATCTTTGAGCATACTTAATAAACGGCTTTTAGATTTTCGTGATACCCTTGCTTTAAACATTGAGGACAATGTTTCGTTCTAGTCTGGGGTAGGGTAATCTTCGATTTGATTTGACCGCACTTGCTTATTTTCTGTTGTGTTTCTCTCGTAACCCCGTTTTTCCTTAGAAAATGAAAAATTGTGCAAAAATGAGAAAATTTAAATTTTTTCGTAAGCTTTTGCTAGTTTTATGATCGAAAAGTTCTTGCTAGTCTCTTAGAAGTTACTTTAAATATGCGTTTTTCTTGAAATAGCCTTTGCTAATTGCTTAGAGAAGAGGCTATAAAATGCGATTCTAGCTCACAAGGCCAAGATTTTGCAAGTCTCTCTAAGTGATTTTAAATATGCGAAGCTTTGACAAGGATTTGCTAGTTTCTAATAAGTGACTTTAAAATGCGAGACTTGAGATTATTAGACGAAACATTTGCTAAGTTAATATATGTTTTGACACCTTGATTGACTTTCCGCTGGTGAGAGTAGGAATAGAATTCTGACTTGACCGGGCGTGTTGAGCCCTAGCTTGTTCCCTTAACCATAGATAATCTAAAAATTATCGGCTAAGCATCTGCGGATCTCATTATTTGGGATTTTAAATTTGCAGAGATTGAGAAATGATAGAGTTGCTTATGAGTTTAGATGCTAAGCGTGGAGTAGTTGGTTCTCTTTAGAGCCCATCGAAGGTACTTATGGCTTTTTGTTCCCACAAAATTGTTTCACCCCATATCTGTCTTAATAATTAGAGATGTCGAGTTTTTGGCGATGGTTAGTTCTTTATCTTCTTAAAAGAATCTTTGTTTTAAAAATTGGGTACACATCAAGGATCCGTAATAAATAAATGAGTAATCAGTTATAAGTGATATGTGAAAAGTAATAAGTAAAGTTGTGAGCTGCGGTGTCGAGATCGGACCCTTGGATCTTTAGCCGGGATTGAGTGAGGTCTTAGCCTAGCCAGCCGGGATCCTCATTTCATGAAGCCTATAGTCTTGGAATTACCCCGTGAAGCTCCGTGGTTCACAGCTCATATAAGTAAAAGGTATAAATGCAATTAAAAAAAAAAAAAAAAAATGTTGAAAAGAGAAAAATGAAAAAAATCAAAAGTTAGTGAATAAAATTCCTTGATGTGGACCTCATTTTTACGACAATGGTTCTTGAGAGAAGATGGATAACTAATTATCGACTTAGCTTTATATCTTTATCGGAATAAAAATTATCGAAACGAGAAATTTGAAGAAATTCATTTCTCACAAAAATAAAAAAATATAGAGGAAAATAGGAAAATGGGAGCAAAAGGTAATTACACAAGTAACTTCCATGGGTAGTGTTAGCATCTAGAATCATATTTAACAATGATTTCGATTTTACGCTTAGTTTGGGAGCTTGTGAAAAATCAGGGACGATGTATTCTATCCGTATGGTCACTTCACGCTGTGTTGTGTTTTCTACTCCGTGATCCTAACGTGTCGTTTGAAAAATGTTTGAGTTATTGATCGACATGAAAGTTCAACAAACCGTCATTCATAACCGGAATGTGCTTAATGGTAATATCTACTTGTGAATTAAAAGGTAAACAGGGCGTTTTTAGAATTAAGGGTTCTTAATCTCTTTTGAGGAATCTTTGCTACTTCTTCACTAAGCCAAGACTGGACACTCTAGACTCTAGCTAACTGAAATAAACAAACATAAATTTAAATGATAGATGTAGGATGGTAGCCCGTATGTTTTTGTTTTTTTTTTCACTCTATTTTTTTCTTTTCTCTTTTTCTCTTTTTCTCTTTTTCTCTTTTTCTCTTTTTTTCGATTTTTTTTTTTTTTTTTTTTTTTTTTTTTTTTTTTTGTTTTTTTTTCATACACTTTTACTCTACCATCCTCTACGGTAACATCAAAATGATAGGGATTTATAGGCACATCCCTACACTTGAGTTTTTATTACTCTAACACTAATTTGACCCGAATTGAAAAGATCAAAACACTTGGGGTACATTATTATGCAAACAAATGGAATTTGAATTTAACGTTCCCTTCCCGTCATTTCATAAACTTTAACTTTTCCCATGAATCCCAATCGTCCCAAAACTGTATATAAAGGATATGACTCGACTTAGCAACTCATGCAAGCAATCAGATAATTGAACTAAGGGTTTAGGGTGATAACAATAATGCACTAAAAAGTGAGTGCATACAAGGTAGGCTAAGGTGATTTGGGTGTATATTTGGGGGTGGGGTGTAAACAATGCTCTTCATTGATATTCCAGAAAAACCGAAACATCACGAGAATCGCGAAAAGGATAGGCTCTGAGGGGTTAACTAGGGGTATCGTGTACTAAAGATGAGTACAACGCAAAAGGTGTGGGGGAATTACACAACCGAAGTGGAAGAAGTAATTATATTACGGGTATCAAACAAGGGTTATCCTAATGCCTTTTATCATTTAGTTATTCCTAACTACACAAGTGTAGTCTTACTAGCGATCTCGGAATGCATCACAAAACAAGTTCTAGAATCTAATATACTACCGGTTCACACTCTAAGCATTAAAGATGAATGCTTTAATTCCTACTAATCTAAGGGTGATCCTCACATTTTGGGTGGAATTTAGGTGTTAAAGGGTTTTTGTGCTAGTCATGCAACTTCCTATCCGTGAGACGCTTTTGTTAAGACTAATGGCCCACTCCTATATGTCATGAAAAATTTTAAATTTGGTGCCAAAATTACCCTAACCGACATTTTCTCATGGTTTATTACACAAATGAAATTGGACAAAGCAAATATTCAAGGATAAGCATAGTTTCAAAGTTCCCGTTTTATTTTCCC
>BPTQ01000004.1:67856587-67944906 GCA_019973895.1 Chrysanthemum seticuspe | reverse complement strand
ACTGAGATTACTTAATTCAAAGCTTGAAAGCTTAAACAAACACTGTAAAATGTAAATTATTTAAAACGACATGACAAAATTAAAATTACACTACTTTTCTTTCTTGCTTCTCTTTCTTTTTCCTTTTTATAACAAAAGTTCTTCCACATGTACTCTGAGTGTATCCCACCTTCAATTTGGGCCATTGGATGAGCAGAATAGATTTTGGCCATTGGATCAATTTTGGCGGGAAATTGGTTTATCATAGGTGGAGGGATTGAGTGAATGGGGGAGGGTTGCATTTAATGTTTCTTGTTTTGTGTTGAGGTGGAGGGGACAAGGATGGTGAGAGATGAGCTGGGGGTGTGGTATGTTGAGTGATTTCAGGGGAAGCAGTTGAAGGAGAAGAAGAAAAAATGGGAGGGAAGGGTGATTTGTTTGACCGGTTGACTTGGGATAATATTAGTGGACGGGGTCAAGGTCCAAGGGAGGTTCAAGGGTCAAGTGGCAGGGGTCCAAGGGGGTTATGACAAGGTCCAAGGTCCAAGATGCTTAGGCTTTAATACAAGGACTTGTTTTGTAATTTTTGAAAATCAAGGGACCAAAGCTGCCACTTTTGCAAAGTTGTTCCAAGGGACTAAAAATGACAAGTTCCAATAGTACAAGGACTAAAATGGACATTTTCAAACTTCCAAGGACTATATTTGCCAAATTTGAAACTCAAAGGACCAAACTTGTAATTTCTCAAAACTTTTGACATTTTTCACCAAAGGACTAATTTTGACAACTTATGATTTTAAAAGGACCTTTGGTGATTTTTCTTTTGAAATAAGTGCTCAGGGACTATTTCTGACAACTTTTGAAACTTGGGGGACTGAAACTGCCAATTATGCAAACTTAGCTCATTTTTCATCTGATTTTAAACATTTTGCATCTGAAACATATAAATTGCAATTTTGAGATATTTTCAGTATTTTGATGCATTTCTGAGCATTTTTAAACGTTTTGCAGTTCAGATTTGACCAAAAATGATGAGTATTTACACACTCATCACATATCAAACCAAATTCATCAATTCATATTAAACACCTAACAAACCAAAAACAATAAAACTAAACAAACAAAACACATGAATTTCTTATTTTACTCAGATTAAAGCATACAATACACACACACCCCCATATACATACCAGAACCCATTAGATCTCACACTCTTGCTCAAATTTATAATCACAAAAACGTTTAGATTTGATTCTGGTGGAATCAGACAACCGCGAACACCTTTGACACTAAAACCAAATCATTTTTGTAGCGAAATTTATCAAAGGTTTTTTTCCAGCGAGATAGATGGGTTGATGATGGTGGTAGCAGGGTGTTGGTGGTTTTGGTTTAATGACGATGGTGACGGGGGTGGTAGCGTTGTTGCTAATGACTGTTGTTGTCAGTTTTGACAATAGGTGAATTTGTTGTTGCTGAATGTTGATCTTGTTATTTAGGGATTTGAAAACAACTAATCTATTATCTTTGATATTTTTAATTAGGGATTGAGAATGATAAAATTTTTGTAGTTGTTATTGATTTGGTAATTAAAGGTTTAAGAGTGATTGAATTTCTTGTTGTTATGGTAAAAAGAAGGGTTTTTTTTGTTGTGTGTTTAGTTTATGATAACCCGGGTAAAATTGTTGATGGAATATTATGATTCTTGATTATTAAAAAAATATAAAATCAAGTAGAATAAAGGTGGTTGAAGACGAGGGCAATATAGTCATTTTAGTTTGAGGCAAGGATCAAATTGAGCCTAACTTCGTCACAAGGAGGCCGCCTGCACTTTCAATAGACCAGGGACAAAACATGCAATCTGAGCAAACCACACGGATGAAATTTGCAATTTACTCATTTATTTATTTTAACGGCGACTTTGAATAAAAGACTAGCATAAAGAGGTGGTTTAAGATATACTAAAAATATGTTATATATTTCAAATATTACAAATACCGAAGACAAGAAACTCGACATAAAGCAAATTCGTATCAACCTTAGACGTCTGGTGGAAGTCATCTGGTAACCATGAACACCTAATTATTGTGACTATTAATACTCGAAGACATGAAACTTGATATCACGTCAAACAACTCCAAGGCCTTCATTTGTCAGTAAACTCAATCCCATGAAAATCTTCACCATAAAAACACTCGTTTATTACACCTTTCATCTTTGAATGTTTCACAAACTCCATTTGACGAGAAATCAACTAATCACCATAAAAATTCGACACCATCACCCATAAGCCTTTTCGACGTATTAATCTTATTTATAAGATTTTTTCAGAAAAATATAACATGAACGTACTTAGTAATTTGGTCACTACTAAAAGTTTCCTACTTATGTATACACACATTTTGAATGTTTCATGGTGTAGGATCTTACATATTGTGTTGTTGATTCGGGTGGCCTTGGATGGTGATGAATCAAGTATGCCATAGTTTAGAGAGATGAAGAGAGTTGAGAGGATGTTCTTGAAAGAGAGTTATAAAACAACAAATGCAAGGTTAGATTCCAAGAAGCAACACCCTTCCCTTAGTGGGAAGGGTATTTATAGTTACAAACTAATACGTTCTCCTGTCGGACTGTGGATCAGGCATACAGTGGGTAAAGACCCGTCCTTCCTCCACGGTGTTGCACGAAACTAAACTACGCTAATAACTAACTAATAAACTAACAAATAACGTAACTAACGATATGTCTACGAGCTAACTTATGCTAGATAATATTTGGGGTGACCGATACTTCACTATGGAATTTCTAATTCCTAACAATCTCCCCCTAAGGGAGGTCACCCCATGTTTTACATTTTGAATCCTAGCATTCTATTTAATCTTCAGTCTTGAGCTCGTAGAGATTAATTCTTCAACATCTGCATCTTTGTGCTTTAGCAGTGAATCTTTAAAGTCCGATAACTTTGTACTTTAATTGGAGGTCTCTGAACCGATCCACATCTTTGATGATCTTTTAGCTTTCTTTGAGATCATCAACCACAGTAAATCTCTGGATCATCCATAGTTGTGTTGCCTTCATGTGATGTTGTGACTTTCGGACCAACATGCTCACACTTTCTGGATCATGACATCTTTTCATCAGAGTAGCGGAAGCTTTACTGGTTCATGATATTTGCAGCAGCGTAGCAAAAACATAGTATAAAAATATTAGAGCCACTGTAGATATGCACAAGTCATGATTTCTTCAATTAAGTGTGGATGCTGTGAGCATGCGGCTTTGGATTGACTTCTCAATTCTGATCAGCTGCAACCATCCAAATGTACCTGCAAACAATAGTTAGCAATAAAACACACGAAAGTGTTTTTGATCACTTTCGTTGAATTGAGGTACACGGCTCACGGTTCCCCGTTGATCAGTACAAGTACTACCTGTGATCAGGTATGATTCTGAAGAATCTCCTTGACAGGGTTTCGCAGCTGTTCTAGCTGTTCTCAAACCGGAACGTCTCAAAGAAGACAACACGGAGTGAGTGAACCAGCGAATTGAGATTCACTGATTGATGAAAAATTGATTTGAAAACAATCGTGTATTGCTTGAAGAAAGAGTTTTGCAATACGACGAAGGTTTTATGAGAAAGATCAATTTTCAATCAAAAATACTTTTTGTATTTCAAAAGAGTACACATTCGATGTGCTAGAGAAAAGAAGAGATTTGCACATCGAATGGTTTTTCCAAAAGTATTTTTTCAATCAGAGATACCTTTTGTATTTGAAATATGAATACACATTCGATGTGCTAGAGAAAAGAAGATTTTCAAATCGAACAGTTTTTCCAAAAGTATTCGTCAATTCATTCCCTGGACCAAGGTTGATTCGAGAATGAATCGCCCCATTGTTTCTATCCAGTTGTCACAAGCTTGATCTTTAGAAACGATCTCACATGTCACCCACCAAGAGCTTGTTTGATGTTGGCTCTAGAAGGATTTCCATCTTCATCGTGAATACTTTTACGTATCACTCGGATGTTCTGGCAATACCACAAGGATAATGCGTAGGACTCTTAATATATACTTACTTTCCACATTATGTGAAACAGCAAGTCTTCATTATTTTTGTGTCCTAATGAGATATTGTGGATGATCTCTTGGCTCTAGACTCAATAGTGCATATTTTGGTTCCTATGCTGGAGACTAGGGAGAGGGTCTCCTTCTTTAATATCAACAATCTCTAAGAGAGAGTCGATAGATTATGTAGGTTCCCCGTGAGAATGAAACAAGCCCTTTTAAGAGGAACTTGAGTAGCTTGGGAAGTTAGGTGCAGTGCGTCACTGGGTCCATGACGTCTTGTCTTCAATACCAGTGTTACCTTAGTAACCACCAGTAGCATATGTATTAAACCCAGTTTCTACCCTAAGGTTGAATTGTTGGAGGGCTATTTCTTTTCACCCTTTTCTCATTCATTTCTTTTTCATTCTTCAACCCCTTCAGTGCTTACCGGGACTTCATTACTAGAACCTTGTTGGGTTTATTCCAGTTCTAGCTCTATCTCAGTCCGCACTTTTCCCACATTCTCATTTTTCTCCTTTTTTCATCATACCTAAGGACTTCTACACTATCTAGTGGATTGTCCCTGGGTAGATCCCTCCGGCTCTGGTGGGATCGTGGGAACGAATAGCTAACCTAACCATCCTTATAACTCCATGCATAAAGTAAAATGGTCGGTCTTTTGGTACAGTTCAGTCTTCCTTGAAACCAATTGAAAAATCATTTGGAAAATCAATCAAGGTACTTGTGATATAATATCAAAGCATTTTGTACCTTAATTGTTTTGATCATTTAGAAATGCTCCCCCTCAACATGTGCATATGATTTTAAAATTGTTTAGCACATGGAGGCAAGAGTTCTGTGAAATAAATTCTTGATCACAATTTTCTTAGAAAAAGCCATTTGATTTTCTTGGTAAATTCTCCCCCTCAAAATGTGCGTTGGTTATTTGAATTCATTTAACACATAGAGGAAGGAGTTCTTTTTTAAGTACATCCACGATCACACTTGCCATTAAGAAACCATTAGAAAACTCAATCAAGGTACTTATGTTAAAACATAAAAGCTTTTGTACCTCGATAGTTTATTTTCTTTTGAAATGCTCCCCCTTAATATGTGCTTCGAGATTCGAAATCGTTTAGCACATATGGGAGAGCTGCATGCACAATTGAATCAAACGATCACCTTTTATCAGATTTCATTATTAAATCACAAATTCTCCCCCGATCAAAAATATAAAACCCTTTGAGATTTTGGATCTCAAGTGATTTAATTAGGTTTAGAAAACCTGGGAGAAAATGTGGCCTGGTTTAAATTCTCGTCTTGTTTTTGGATAAATGCTCCCCCTCAACATGTGCATTATGTATTAGAAATCGTTTGGCACATGGAGGCAGGAGTGCCTTTTAAAGGACTAAAACAGATTTGAGATTTAAATCACGATCTCTCCCCCGATCAAAAATATCAAACCATTTGAGATTTGTGATCCCAATTGATTTAAATCATTTAAAAAATTTTGGGGAAAGACGTGGCACAATTTAATTTTGAAAATTGGCTTATATGGACCAATTTTTTGACATTAAAGATTGTTAGTGTCAGGTATGATAGTTTTTAAGAGATCTTTAAGTAAAATAAAACAATTTGATAATCAAACAAGAACAGAAAAAATTTCATTTTGAAAGATCTTTGGGTTTTAAAGAAAATCATACCATGACATAACATTAAATCTTTAGATCACCACTTATTTTGTACAAACGGACTTGATAGATGAAATATCGTTTGAAAATATTTAGTTTGAAATCACTCTCCCCCTCAATCGATGACCGTAGTCGTTGATTGAGTGACTTAAGTTTTGAAAAAAAATGAAGTCCGGTGATTTCTAAAATTAAGTCCAATTTGTTTTCAAAACAATATTTTTTCATTTTTCAAAACAATATTTCAAAATTGTTTAAAAAATGGTATAATTCACTACTTTTCCTGCACAAGATACGTTAGGTGGAGAGAATCATAAGCTGCTTTTGTTGTTGCTGAAAGGATGAAAGAAAACCGTCTGCTGATGCAGTGAGACCTCTGAAGTTGCAACTAGCGTGCCAACCATCCATAGAGAGATCTAATTAAGCTCCGTTTCTTTTTTTGTCGACCCAAGATATAGTTACCCTTTCCTTACGGCATCCAATCATCTTCATTTGTGGGATCCGGATCGGGAACATTCTTATAATCCATCTTACCTGCATATGTTAGTCAACACAAACAGATATATGGTGGTCGACATCACCCAAACAGCAATCGACTAATTAAAGTCAATCCAACTTATCAGTCACATCATATAAAGGCATGGGAATTATGTGTTTATTAAACTCAAATCAACTAATCCTAACAGTCATATCCTAGGCACCTAGTCTTTCAACGTAGGTTAACATCATTTTCAGTTAAGCATATAGGATAATTAGATAAGCCCGATAGATGATATAAATTTTAAAAACATTCTCCCCCTCAATCAATGACTCTTTCTATGAAAAGTTTTAAATAAACTGAAGTCATTGATTGGGTTTAGCAAATTTATGAAAACATGATTCTGATTGATTTTCAAGCAACTCTATTTTCCACCATTTAGAAATAACAAATATTTTTCTGAAGAATCATAGAAGGAAAAACATTTGTGTAGAATAGCAGTCTTTATGACGACATGCTTTCCTTGTTTTGTTTTAGGATAAGTGCACAAAATTTTCGAAAATCGTTTAAGCGTTGCACTTTCCTTCTTTGAAAAACGGGTTGCTATCTAAAATAATAGCAAACCATTGTTTAAGCATGGGTTACAGTCTGAAGTAACTGCAAGCCATAATTTTAGACATGTTTTGAAAAGAAATATTTACACCTTCTGCTCGAACTTCATCTATGGTCCCGTGCCATTATTGAATGACATTTCTAAGACCGTAGATGTTATCGATACCAGAAGACATGTCTTGAGAAAACATATTTTTGGTATTTTTAAATTTTCTGATTTTTATGGATTTTTGTTGATTTTATATTTTTCTATTTTGTTTTTATGGATTTTATATTTTTGTATTTTGGTTTTTGATAAATATTTACAAGGATAGAATAGATGATATAGTTTAAGAAAGATGATGATACGAGTACCGATATAAGGATATCGAACAGCCTCGTTGTAGAAGATAGAAATCGTCATCTCTTAAACATCCACCACCAAAGCTTCCGAGGCTTTTGAAAAGAAGAAATTGAGCCTATAAGAATGTGAGACTTTGGCAGCTTCCCCCCAAACCGAAAATCCATTAGCTGAGCAGATTCAAAGATTTCTTTCAAGCTTCCATTAGCCAGGTGCACAAAGAAGCACACCATTATCATCGATCTTGCTGCTCCTTTTAAGAATAATCACCGTGATTCTTCGTTCGAGGTTATATCATCCAATAGAACAAAAGCAACGTATCATCCCACATTTAAATAATCTTTTCAAATTCCATTTCCACTGAAGTCTGAAGCGATCCATACCAAAAAGTTGTCAAGAGATCACTTCCCCCAAGTAGATGAATTGATGCAGTCAGTCTCTTAGACTAGAGCTCACGAACCCGAATGCACATATACCCGAAGACAGAGAAACTTATACCATCGAAGTAGCAGATTAAGTCCAATAGCCAAAGATTAACCCCGATGTGTACTTTTCTCTCCCTAAAGAAAGTGTATGAAGCTCAACAACCCGAAGTACCCGAATGCCCAAAGAGAGAATAACCGATAACATTGAAGAAGTAGGCCGAATCACTGATTATCTCTGCGGATGTCAACTCTGGAATAAGTGATTATATCTCTGACTCACTGATTAAGCACTCAAGTGAAACAGCTGAGTTTCCCCAATGTACACAATCTCTCTCCCTTGATAACTGCGATAGCTTCGAAATCATCACACACTTGTGTACCTCTTTTATCACCAGAAACTAACTCTTCCATCTCTTCCCCCACATAGTTGGAATAAGAACACTAAACGCCATGAGTCAAACCTTAAGTTTCTCTGCGGTAATGACATTAGTCTTCCCGGGATATCTTCAATCACTTAGAAGTATTAAGTTCATCAAGTTTACTCGCGTTTAGATACGTGTCTCCTTCCCCTTGCTAGTTTTGATACTTCAGAATCAGTAACACATCATAAACCCAGATACTTGAAATATTTTGAGAAGAACGCTTGAAGTCTTTGTGAGAATCAACTTGCTGAAGAAAGAATGTGAGCAAGTTTAATTGGGGATTGAATCTGACATTTCACTCTCCCCCAATTAGTGCTCTCCCCTAAACCGACAATCTGTTTGATAAATGCCCAGATTAAGAAGAAGTCTTTAGATAATCAAATGCAACTCGTCTTTAGTCTTCTAACATGTAGCAGAGAATGTAGAACCGACTGTAGACTCGACCTTCTTCAAGATTGTCCAGTTGGGGATCAAAAAGTTAACATCTTCAACTCACCAAATACATTCCAATTAACTTACATCTTGCAAATCCCCTTAACTAAAAATCCCTCCTAATCAAACAAGAACAGAAAGATGTTCATCAAGGAAATCAGCAATCAGCCCGCAACAAACACACGAAAGGGTAACACCAAGCAAACAATCACATCAAACAAGAATAGAGAGATTTTTCGGAATCATCATGTTGATGTGTACGTGAAGCATTAACCGGAAGCACTTTGTCGATAAATTCATTAGTCCGTGAGAAGATGTCAACCAACGGCTCTTAGAAGAAACTCCATGTGAAGATTACCCGATAAGAAGAAGCTCGGTTCTTACATGAGTTAGGAGCCGTATGACCATATATTCTCAGATGTCAATAACCATGCATAATTATCACACTTCTTCTCCCCCTCAAGAATTGCATACGGAGATGCCATTCTTGATTAAATAAGTGAAATCATCCAAATGTAATCTATTCACACTTCTCCCCCTCAAGATAGCACAAGATGTCGCCATCGTCATTGAAATTGAGCAAGTGGAATAAGAAAATAATCAACGGTAGTCCGGTTCACTTGATGACTGAAAGCGCATGGAAAAAGCATGAAGCATGTTGATGAGAATGGTCATAATTGAGAAGATTTCTCTTCTTCAGAAGATAAAGCGCACTGAAGTGTACACTTTTCTTTTCTTTAGAGAACGAGGCTTGAACTGTTGTGTTCAAACGTCATAAGAAGATTTATCTTCTTTGGAAGATAAAGCGCACTGAAACGTACACTTTTCTTTTCTTTAGAGAACGAGGCTTGAACTGTTGTGTTCAAACGTCATAAGAAGATTTCTCTTCTTCGGAAGATAATGCGCACTGAAACGTACACATTTCTTTTCTTTAGAGTACGAGGCTTGAACTGTTGTGTTCAAACGTCATAAATCTCTCTCTTTTCATCTACTCTTGGCAAACTTGTACTCAACCACATTATCATTCAGTAGGCTCTTTGTCGAGACAGCTGATGGAGAAAACCCAATATGATGAATTTGACCCTGAAGTAAACTAACCCAAACTCGTGACTTAAACTTGCACATATGTAACAAAGAGCGGTGCTGATTTCCATTAGAATCTCTAAGTACTCTCTAAGTACTCTATACTCTTCAACCAACCAACCATCAAGTATAAGACGTACATTACCTCTTGAAAATCCACATTTGAATGTGATACTGAGCAATACAACGTAATTCCTTAAAGTGATAGTTATTTTGTGGTGGTAAGAGCCCGATTCCCCCAAGTGGTAAAAGAAAAGGAAAAAGTCACCCAACAATAACTAGATTTCCAAGTCTTTATTTTTGATAATAAGCTCGAGCAAGGATCTTGAAGAATCTTCATCCAACCGTCTCCGATACCTTCAGATACTAAGTACACTCGCCCGTGATATTTCACTTCAGCCTCAAATAAATAATAATGAATTAACGCCGTTGTCACATTTTCTTGTTAAAAGCTCAAATCTAGCCTCCTTTGACGTTTTAAGTGAACTATGATAATGGTTTCATCCCGACCATGGTTAAAAGCACATAACCCCGTAAAACATTGAAATAACCAATCTGCCATGAAGAATATCCAAACAATCACCCAATTCATGAATTACACCCTTTTGTCCCTTCTTCGAAGTAGAAACCGTGGCACCAGCAACAAATAAGATCCCGAAATAAACTTTCCTTTCTCCAGGATGGTTCCATCATCACGGGATTTTAAAATTCTATGGTTTAAACCGAGAAATAGTTTCTTTCGCGGGATTTTACAAAACCAAGAATAAACCGTAAGATATATCCAGAAATGCACTTAACAATTACCAGGATGTTTCCATTGTCACGGGATTTTACAAATCTATGATTTAAACGGAGAAATGGTTTCTTTCGCGGGATTTTAAAAAATCAAGACTAAACCGTAAACAATGTTAGTTTGAACGTGTTATGACAACTTTGGTTTCGGTGAATATCTGTTTTAGAGGAACATGCAGCGGTTCATCAACGATTCTTCTCCATCATCAACAATATCATCAACAATTCTTTACCCATAATGTAGACAACTTCACAAACCATACTAAGTCGAGTAGTATATACTACTTCCCCCTGAGGTTGATCGTAAAACATCAAAGTACACGTTTCTCCCCCATGATGGTTTTGAACTTTCGGAAGCATCATAACGTGTACGACCATTTACACGAGAAGTTCTTGTCATAAGAAAATATCTTGAAACGTTATGACTGACGCTGAGGACTCTTGAAAGATGTTGCTTAGACTGTGAAGTATCATTGTCATTCAGTGGCATCGAATATTCAATGAGAATTGCTGATCACATCTCATCCTTAAAATACTTTGGTAAGCACATCTTCCACATATTCTATCGACAATTGTTGTGACTATTTGGTGAAGTAAACCCAGTATACCAAACTTGAACATGAAGTAGAATTCCCCAGATTTGTTACTTAAGCTTGTACTAATCCTTGTGAAAAAGAAATGGTGTACCCAATGTACAAAACCTCTTGACATTCTCAACTGAGTGAGATACCGAAGTGATAGTTACGTTGTAGGTTAAGTGAGAAAGAATCACAAACGTAACTAAATAGCCAAGTCTTTATCACACTCTATAAATGCCCAAACAAGTCATCTTCGTGGAAGGGTAGAAAGAAAGAAGACGAAATAAGTAAGAGCGCCTGAAAAAATCTCACTTCAAAGCCAAATAAGAAATACCGTACGAAAACCCCGTAGTCAACCTAGTTCCAATAACGATACAAGCCGTGACATATAATTCTCCGTGAAAATGTGTATACCAAAGTATCAAACCGCATGGCACATCAAATGTCATCATTAAATCGTTTCAAAAAGTCTCGTTAATCTGAATCACATAAATCCGATCACATATAGAGAAGTCCATCTGACCGTTATCCAAATCTAAGCTTCATGGCCAAATGGTCAAATGAACTTGTATATCAATCACTTATACTCCCGTTATGATAAATTTGAAATTGTATATCAATCTCCAAATTGTATATCAACCTCCAAACGAAAAGTGTGATTTTTCCATTCAAACTCCAAAGCCCAAGTGAGGTCACCTACTTCAATAATCCTTTTCTCAAATATTAAGCTCAAGCCCTGAATTTTTGTGTATCCCTCCGTGAAAATTATCAATACCAAAATACCACTCATTTAACCGATATAAAATTTGTATCCTAAATTTTTTGTGAAAAAAAATCGGATAAAAAATTTTGTTCCAAATAACCGTTCCATCATATTTGTTCAATGAATTGTCATGTTAAACATGTGCATGCGGACCCGTCACCAGTTCAGTCCAGATAAATCCAATGAATAAGTGAATGATTTAGCAAATGAGGCCCAATCTTATACTTCAATATATATTCAGTCCAATCACAAATCCAACCCACGAAAAGTTTAGCCCACCATTCCTAAGTTAATACCCGATCCAATGAATGAAACCGATCCATGTGACAATACATAACCGGCTATAAAACTAATACCCTAATACTTAGGACATTACATAACCCTAAACACACTAACACGCCTCCCACACTAGAATCTCTCCCATATAGATCTGGAAAACAAAATAAAACGCATCTCAATCTTAGTTCTCATATCATCGATATCATCTCAATCTCTATCATCAATCACAAACAAAATACCCCTTTAATTTTTTATTGCTATCCTGCTGTGAAGAACTAGACAAGCAACCTCTTGGCTTTTAGATCCTTTCATTTGGGTCTCAAGTAGGTCCTATGTGATTGTTTTCGTATTGAGAACCGAATAAAAGAACAATTGAGACTTAGGTCTTGGTATTTCTTTGTTATATTCGAATATTAATTGAAGTGACTACTTCAAAATGATCTATGATGATAATAGTTTCAATTAAAACAATCTATAAAAGATTGCAAAAAACGAAACTAATCTGAGATTTATCATGTACTTTTTCTTTTGAGTCTTGAAAGTGCTAGAGGAGGTGGAGGATGAGTTAGGTTAGTTTTGATTGGATGTTGTTGGAAATGAATTTTGATTATGGGTTGGCTGTGATGCTTTTCTTCTTACATGTTCTTTTTTCTTTTTTGTTATAGTCATGAACCGATGATGGTTAACCTGAGGTCATGAGTGATTGTTGGTCATATGATAAGTTTGGTCAACAAGTCGCTTTGGTCATTTTCTTTAAGGTCAAGTCGCATAGATGAATTTAATCAACTCGCATGCATTCATTTTAGATAACTCGCATACCCAGAGAATAACAACTCGCTTCATGTTCAACACAGACAAATCGCATTAGGTCATCACAAGTCAACAAATAGCATTTGACTCAAGAGTAAAAACGCATCATAGCACAACTCGCATCCAAGAAGTGTGCTAACTCGCATATAAAAATTCCCAGTTCTGACTTTCGACCAGGTTGAAAAACTCAGTATTTTGTATGAAAAAGCGTTACATTAGACCAGTTTTGACTACTGTTGACCAGTTTGACCAATTTTCACAGATATGTACCAAACAGTCAAAAGTGTAACAAGTTACCCCAAAACTGAAACTGGTGATAAAATGACCACAAGAAGCAGTTAGGTAAAACTGGAAATAAAGTATTTAGACTATTTTGACCAAATAGATACAAAAGGATGTATAAGAAATTGTTACCACGAATGATAATGAAAGAAAAAAACTTTCAGATCCGAAAAACAAGGGTAAAAACAGCTTCAAACCATGATACGAGACCACACAAACCAACACAACACAATAACCATGGCTCTAGTACCAATTGTAGGATCTTAAATATTGTGTTGTTGATTCGGGTGGCCTTGGATGGTGATGAATCAAGTATGCCATAGTTTAGAGAGATGAAGAGAGTTGAGAGGATGTTCTTGAAAGAGAGTTGTAAAACAACAAATGCAAGGTTAGATTCCAAGAAGCAACACCCTTCCCTTAGTGCGAAGGGTATTTATAGTTACAAACTAATATGTCCTCCTGTCGGACTGTGGATCAAGCATACAGTGGGTAAAGACCCGTCCTTCCTCCACGGTGTTGCACTAAACTAAACTACGCTAATAACTAACTAATAAACTAACAAATAACGTAACTAATGATATGTCTACGAGCTAACTTATGCTAGATAATATTCGGGGTGACCGATACTTCACTATGGAATTTCTAATTCCTAACACATGGTAATTATATTCCATATCATCCAACAAATTCAAAGTCCAACATGATATACACCAAGAAATTAAGCATATCACCAGAAGATGCATGACTCTAATTAATAGCTTTTTCTACTAACATTCTTTCTTTAGACAAATTATTTTTTGAGATTCCGTCATTGTCATAAACTACAAAAGTTTCAGGAGAACCTCTTACATGATTCCTTGTATAAAATCTACACTTGAAACATGTCATCCAAATTCGATTGTAACATATGATCGTATGTAATCCCAAATTATTTTGTGATTATGATCACATAATTTTCATGTGTAATCATTTCGCACAAAATGTTGGGTTAGTTCAGTGCCCATTTATCCTGAGTTAGGATTTGAATAAAAATACCCAAAGTACATGATACTGAAGACAACTTCAGTATGCAAAGCTGAAGACACATTCAGCCATCAAAGCTGAAGACACATTCAGCTCACACAACATGCAAACCGAAGACACATACATTCAGCTCAGACACCGAAAACAACTTCAATACACAAAGCTAAGACGCATTCAGCTCATCCCTTACACTTAACCTGGACTTATTTAGAGTTATTGAAGATACACAAAGTATTCACTCAAGATTACTGATGGATCAATATATGATGACCAAGTCAAAATAAAGAAGTTTAGTTCAGCAAGGGTGGCAATACCTTACTGAACGAGGGTGATCTCCTCTGCACAAATATGATGAGCAAAAAGTCTCCTAGCATCTAGAAGGTTTCAAAGGCGGGAAAAAATATTTTTTATACAAGATAAAGTAAAATATACTTAGGAATGACAAACGGTCACAGTTTGTATAAAAGTACAAACAATATACTCAATTGTTCCATAAAGTAGATGTAAACTTGTACTAGCTTTAGAACATTCGTTGTATGTTAAACACGTGTAGTATAGGAACCCTTTGAAACCCTAATTCCCTCCTATAAAAGGGAATGCATGTAAAGGAGTAATGCATCTCTCGTAACAGACAATAAAGTCTTCAAGAAGATCATTACTCCTCGAACCTAACTAGGTCACTGAACATTCAGCGAGTAATTATAGTTGGTAATTAAACTTTCAGCACAGGTTGTTAGCTTAAGTTTGAGAGGTGATCACATACACATTGTCATTCAACTAGGTTTGCTATTTCACAAGCAGACCTTGTCAAATCTTTGATATTATATAAATAAGAGTTTAAATGTTGAAAGGTAACTATGTGTCACATATTATAAACTGCTTTACTTATTGTTATACTTAAAACTGTTTATATACATTATATTGTTGGCATGGAACTTAGTTTAACTTAAACAATAAGTTATAACACGTTAAAAGGGCCCAACACAACAAAATTAACTGCAATATAATGAATGGACAATAAGTCACTTTGGATGAAAATCACATCATTCAAGTTAGCTACATAAGCCAACGTAGTTTATTGTCATTTATATGTGTGTTCTTTTTTGACACTTCACCATTTCCTAAATGGTTATGTTTGACATTTAGTCATTTCTAACATAATGACAAACAGTTAGATAATTAGCAATGTGAGTTGTAACAAGTCTTAACAATTACTCCTCTTTCTAGAATAACAAGTACTTTGATTATTTCCAACAATATTCACAACAGAATAATTGCAATATCCAAAATCCAATACTCGATACGCAATTAAACGAATTGTTTAATCTCACGTTACAAAATTGGTTGCATTGTCCCAAACAACTCCAAATAGACTTAATTATGCAGAAGATAACCACAAACTTATGCACTAAACATTGCTTAAAAATTGTTTATGCGTCTAGGCAACACCAAGAGATTTTTTTTTCTTTTTTTGTCCAAACAACTCCTAAAGAGATTTCTATTCAACAAGCCTCAAAAAGAGTTTATTGTCCAAACAGACGTAAAACCAATATTACTTTATATTACATGCAACAAATGCAAGCTATTTTCGAAAAAACAATTAATTTTTTAATTTTTTTAGATGGACAAATATAGACGAGGAACACATGAGGATACTAATCCTTTTAAAATAACTTTTCTGCACGTAATTTCAGCAATCAGATAGCCCTTTAGGATCAATTTTATGCACAAAATTCAGCAACCAAACATCTTTATAAAGTCACTTTGTCTGCACAAAACAACATAAAATTTTTGTACAAAGCAACTTCAATATAGCTTATCCAATCAGCCTAAAAATTTGCATAAAGTGGCCACAAGAGTTCTGCACAAAACTACGCACCGAGAAGACTTAAATATCATATATTGGGCACAAAAATTCTGCAACAAACAACCCTTAAAACTACTTGTGAGCATCTAAAAGATTAATCATGTTCGAACAGCACATAAATAATTTTCGGTCCAAACAACACCTAAAAGGATTTTGTTTTTTCTTATTCAAATAGACCATGATATCTAAACCGCCGCTAAAAAGTTTATGTCTAAACAACAGTTGAAGCAACATTTGTCCAAATACATTCTTCGTAAGAGCAAATGTTTTAGCAAACATATTGCTTTTAAAACAAATTTTGTACATACAATTTTCAGCAGTATGCAATTCTGCATAGAAACATAATACAATCTTGTGCGTAAATGATGCAGGTTTTACTAACCAGGTTTTAATATTTATAATGTCTCGTTATACCTATGGTCTACCCTAATGCACTAACGGGAAGTGTACCCTGTCATGTGTAGTGTAGTATTCGGTAAAACCGAGGTCGTCCCAAGAGCTATGTGTGCTGGATTAATACTAAGTGTAGGTGTCACAGATTTTAATATGATTATGATAAGCAATTAATTAACTACTAAAGCAGATAAAAGCAATAAAAGGCAAAGGTTGTAATCAATAAAGGAGAGTGGTGCTAACCTAATTATTCATCCTAGCTAGTAATGTCTACGTCTAATTACTTCCAATTACTTCAGGTGAGGTCAAAGTCGAGAGGACAACATTTGGTCAATTTGCCTTAACCTATCAGCAAAGATGCCACCACTGGAGAAGTCAGGTGTCCCCTCATCAGTCCAGTTGTTCCTGGTCCCCTAAGCCGAGTCATTAAGTACCGCTACATGCTAGACTTATAATAGTGAGTGCCCGAGCGTTAGCAACTTAAACACTCACCCCCTAATTCTTAAGTTCATCCAAACGGTAGGTGATCAGTTGGTCAAATCGTACAAGTAGAAAAGGTCATTAGTTGGTCATATCTTACCATTCCCGTCTCAGTCTACTCACTTAGGGTCAATTGGTCATATCTCCTAAGCAACTAGCCTCTACCGCCATTCAAAACTACCGAAACAAGGGTAGCTACCAATAAACTATGCATGCATACACTTAGAAATAATTATGCGAAAGTAATATAAAAGCAAACAAAAATATTAAGGAATCATAACTAGGCCAGCACCAAGAGGTGCTTAGCCGCTCATATTAACCATAAAAATCAATTCAATAATTAATGTTACGAAATACATGAATCGAAAGTAAAGAAAAGATAAAATGCTAATGCTTATCGTAGGGGAGTGATTTCTCCCTTGGAGATAGCTCCGTATGCTCCTTTAGACCTGCCTTTGGCTTCTTCCCACGTTCTTTGGTTGTGGTGTGTGAAATGGGATGCTTTAAAATGCTGGAAATCGTGGGGTATTTATAGGCCAGATCTGGGTTACGGCGTAACTAATAAAATAGTTACGCCATAATCCTCTATTTCTTCGTAAAATGCACTAGATCTGCTGGTTACGGCGTAACCTAAGAAGTGGTTACGCCGTATCTTCAATAATTCTTGGTTATGCCATAGTCTATGCACGAGTTACGGCGTAGTTATCAGCGGCGCGGATCCTCATTTGACCTAATATAGTTACGTCGTAATCTTTAGGGAGAGTTACGCCGTAATCTTTTGATAAGTTGGCTTTCTGAGTCACGCTTTAGTTACGGCGTAATGTAAGAGATGAGTTACGCCGTAACTTCTTCAAAGTGAGCATACTATGATAAATCTTTAATAATTCTCCAATTCCGCGTCTCTTTAGCTCCAATGCTCGTAATTCACCTGAAAGTGTAATATAATGGAAAACAAGCGTAAATCCATATAAATGATATAAATTAGAAGCATTATCGGGGGAAATTGACACTTAATTTTCAGGATAATTTGATGTTATCAAATATCCCCCCACTTGAACTCTACTTGCCCTCAAGTAGACCTTATTAAAAAGATTCCTAAAAAGATATCTCCCATAACTTGGAAAATATAAGTTTACAAATCCCTTATGCTAGAATAAAACAAAGCCGAACACCTCACGAAATGGGAACGAAACACTCAAATCTCTCAACTATTCTAAGTGTCAATTTCAGGGTGATCACGCAATCGCATAGTCATAGCATGTATTCTATCATAAGCTTTGCGGTTACACAAATCTCTACCACTAGAGTTAAGGGCTAAACAATTTTCGAAGGCAATATGGGTATACACGACAAAGGTTAAGGGTGACCCGTCATTACTAACATGTCACGGCGAAGTGAACAAAATCAATTATACATGACCAAATCCATGGCCAAGACACCAAAGATTTCTCGCTGCATCACCTAGACACGCTTCATGACTAAAGGGTAGGATAAGACATGCGATATATAAATGGTGTAAAATAAAAATCAAGCAGATAGTCTAAATCTATAACCAAGTCATCACCACTTACCGTCCGCCCAAAGTTCAAGCTTTGAAGTTAGGAAACCAGATCATGAAATACTAGGTAGATGTGTCATTAGAGGACGTCATGATGGGCACACTACCTTTTCTTCAACTGTTGGCACACTAACCAACTCCAATATTCGAATGTGACCGAGGTAGCCTCCTCGATACTAAGTCTATATAAAGCTCATAACATAGTGCTTATAACATCGCACTTTACAAAAAACTAAATAACATAACTTTTTTTTTCGAATCATTTTTTTAACATAAACATAACAACTAAACATAATATCCCCCCACTTGAGATGAACAATGGGAATTCGGGGGGTCTTCAATGATCTTTAAGAATATGTCGTTGGCGAAAGCGTGATTCCCGAACCTTTCCACTTGAACCTTGAACTTAGGCAAATGATGACTTCCCAATCACAAATAAAGACTACAGGGTAGGCTAAGGTGTATCGAAACAATAAATTGGGTTAACAAAATGAAAGGAATGGCTCACCCTTAACCTTTGTCGTGTATACCCATATAATATCAAGGGTTGTATGTGCTCGGCTAAGGTCCAATCTAGTTAGGTTAAGAAAAACATGTCAAAATTTTAAAAGTGGCATAATTTTTCAAAATAAACTAGAAAAATGAGGGCAAAATAAAGTTCAAGAGATAATTCTACTCCCGTTCCCCCACTTGAATTGTACAAAGTCCCTTTTGTACTAAGCGTTAAATAAAGGTGAAGAGAAAAGTAGAATTAGAGCGAGAACTTCCCTGAAATTAGCTCCAAAAAGAAAGAAGGCCCACGAAAAAGAGTCGTGCCTTCGTATAAGCATCCACGAGCAAACTTCAATCCCTGAAATCACACTACCGACAAGCATAATTCTAAAAAGAAAAAATGAAAAATGAAAAACAAACCTAACTCACTTTCTTAGGAATCACGGTTGCATTTAGCATATGCAACAAGACTTTTAAACCACTTGGTGTCCCAAGTGGACGAGTGAAGTCTCGTGAGGGTTTACAGGGAACACACCCACAAAGTTCATTTAAAATACTAATATAAGGTTATTGTGTTTTATAATGAAAGAAGTAAAGCAGAGGATAGTTACGTCGTACCTCTTAGACGGAGTTACGCCGTAACTAGGAAAAACCTGCATACGCTGCAACAGTGTAGCTACGGCATAACCTCTGAGATGGAATTACGCCGTAATCGGTGATGCATCCGACATTCTACTGCAAAGGGTTGGTTACGACGTAACCACTGAGATGAGTTACGCCGTAACTATAGTCAGATCAGCATGCTGCAGCAGCAATCACACTTCGTTTCCTGCAAAAATGGTTAGAAAACACAAAACCCAACAGAAATGGAAATAAAATAAAAGAAATGGATAATTCGGGTTGTCTCATAAAAGAGCACTTTTCTTTATTTACGAGTATTTAATTTAGACTCAGAGCCTTGGGGCTACCAGTGCTTGTTGGTCATTTCGTGGATATGGCAATCTCCACATTGGATCCAACTTATCAGATTCTCATCCCGTTTGTAATCCATCCCAAGTTCTAAACATCCCGAGTAAAAATTCTTGATCTTCTGGTACATGTGGTCAATACCCTTGACCTTATCTTCATCACTAATATCGAGTAGTGGCTGAGCATGGCTTAACTGCCTTTTTGTCCATTTTTAAAAATTTGTAACAGTCTGTGGCATTTTAAAAATTGTTTTATCGTCCCCAATCTTTAACCATACCAGCCCTTCTTTCTCATCCTTGTTTAGCCCAAATAGTTCTTTAAAAGGTTTCCCGAAAATTACTCCGGTTAGCCCATCTTCTATGAATTCGCTGACGTCATCCAAAACCACAAAGTCTACCAGAAACGAGTGAGTCCCAAGAAAGACACTGATGTTTGTTGCAATTCCTAGGAAATTGTTTCCTCTATATTCGAGTTCTTTTTTCATAACCTGGTTGTAGCATTCCTTAGAAATGATGTTAACTGGGGATTCCGTGTCGATGAATGGATGGAAATCAATGAACCCAATTTTGCAAGAAATTTTCAGATAATGAGGGTTTCTATGATGGATTTGAGCTCCCATCTCATAAAACTTGCTATACAGGGGAATCTCTCTATATATGAAAAATCAATGTACATCGACCCTTTGGTTGGCCAGGTTGTGAAAGAGTCTTATCAGCGCTGTTCCAAGGAACCATTTCGATGTCGCTAGAGAAATCATCGGCACTAATCCCTAGGTCTTCTTCTTCAAAATTTACGAACACATCAAAATCCTTTCCCGAAGCTATCTCGCCAAGATTTGTAGGAGTTTTCGGAGAGTCACTAAGAATCCTCTAATGCATCGCCAAAATCACCAATGGGGTCAATTGCACAAACTTTTTGAGTGCATAGAAGTTCATTAGGTCTAAATGTGTCAATTTCCCCGTTAGCCTCGAGAGTTAATTTTCGGGCGAAGACATCCACCTTTGCATGCGCAGTAGCCAGCATTGGTCTTCCTAAGATAATAAGTATTCTGTTGTCTTCAGGAATATCCAGAATCACGAAATCAACTAGGAAGAAAAATTTCTTTATTTTTACCAAAACATTCTCAACAATACCCAAGGGTGACTGCATCGATCGATCGGCCATTTCAATCTTCATTTTGGCTGGTTTTAGGTCACCAATACCCATACGTAGGAACATCGAACGAGGCATTATGCTTATACTCGCTCCAAGATCAGCTAAGGCATTACACATATTGAGACTCCCGATCAAGCAAGGGAGAGTGAAACAACCAGGATCTTTTTACTTTTGTGGCAGCTCATTTCTTAAAACCGATGAGCATCTCTCGTTAAGTTGAACCGTCTCATCGAAATCATTGCTTAATTCTTGTAAAATATCATCATGATCAGTTTTAATGGAATTAATAAGAGGAACGTTTACCGGTAGAGCTTTGTCCAAAAGTGAGAGTTTCTCCATGCTGATCCGTCGCTTAACCTTCTCCGAAAAGGTAGTCGGTTCTTCAAGGATTGTTTCCACCGTGTTCACAACTTCCTCTTCCCGAGCCGCTAGGTAATTTGTGATGGCTTGCGAACATAAGCTTACACTCTTCTCTAATCCCTTAATCCGATCTTCATGAGTTTTGAGAGAAGAGACTGTATTTTCCATGAATGTCTTCATCATCTTTTCAATTCTCTCATCTCGTTCCCTTGATTCCTTGATGTGGTCAAGAATCTTTTTTTCAAGATTGTTCCCGGTTTTGGTCCCAAATACACTTTTAACCTTCTCAACCCTACACGCTTCAACTTCATTTGCCCTTTCCAGCCTTCATTTTTCGAAAATTTCACCATAATTGTATTCTTGCTTTGTCAATGTCTTCATTACCTTATGATCAAAATTGTCTCTTGGTCCGTACAATGTATCCATATGCCATTTGTAGCAATGTTCAGAAATTCGTTGAATACATTCCAAGGCTTGGTCAGGGGTCATGCTAGGGATAGGTCGAGGAGAATCAAGTAATTCCCGTGTTAGCGCATTAATTCCCCTGTAGAAGACATAAACGATTTGATGTTTGTTCAAATCATGAGTGTGACATCGATAAAGTAGTTCATTAAATCTTTCCCATGCCTGATAAAGCGTTTCTTCTCCTTCTTGAATGAATTGATAGATTTTACTAAGAAGTTTGGCCAATTTTTAAGCAGGGGAGAATTGTTGGACGAATTCTCTTCTTAATTTATCCCATGCTCCTTTACATTCTGATAACGCTACACGCGTCGTTCGGGGTCAAAGGAACTTCCTTTTCGTCGAGCAAGTTTTTCAACACCCTAGGAAGTGAACCTAATCGTTGTAGTGTAGTATTAGGGTAAGCCACGGGAATTGATATCATTCTCTAGGGGAATAGGAATGCTAGTGAGAAGTTACTACGCTAAGGTTGGGGTTAAGGAAGATTATTTTTCATCTTTTTATAATTTTTTAAGGAAAGGAAAGGTACGAATCTCGGGGTTTGGATTTGGGGGGTTGGTATTGCTACCGATTACTCTACTTATCTAATTATCTAATCTAAGGTGTATGTAGTCTATGTCTAATTATTGTGTGCTCGTATGATAGTTTAAAGATGTGTTTACTTAGGTTTTACTACTCCTTAATTATCTCCTATTGGTGGTTGAATTGTCACGTCCTTATTCTTAGTTGCGTTGTGTGTCTAAGGTTGTAGGGTATGCGTTTCTCCCTAACTCTTTGAACTTACCAAAGGGTCTCGTCTACAAAACCCACTAGGGATAATAAACTCTTACTCTAAGGCACTCTTTGGATGGTTTAGCTTACAACTACTCAAGGAGTCATATTCTAAGGTTCACAAAGATTTAATCAAGCATTAAGTACACAACGAATGACCTATCGCATTACTAGATCATTGATCAACTAAGATAAGAGACAACCAATCAATATTCAATAATTAAGTTTCATATTCCCTAAGCAAACACACAAGTAAATTAGCCGGACATGGAGAACATGCAAGCATACACACAAATAATCAAAGACATAATTGTATTAATGAAGTAAAACACTTATCTTGGTGTAAGATAGGGTTTGGAACCCTAAAATACTGTACAAGACAGCCTTGGTTCGGTTTAGGTTTTTACTCCAAAAGACTACACACTAATACTGAAAAATTCGGATTCTATATATAAGATTACACGTGCGACGGCGTCACCTTATGTTTTGTGACGCCATCGGGTCGCCGTCATTAGGGTTTCGTCTTGGCCACGTTAGACTTGCGACGGCGTCACCTTATGCTTGTGACGCCGTCCTCTTCAGCTTCTGACGTCGTCTGGATTGCATCTAGGCCGTCTGAGTTACGATGGCCTACTCTTTTATAACTTGATGTCGTCACTTGAAAATAGGAGTTTTGGCTTATGTCCCGTCACAAAATCCTCCGACGGCGTCGCAGTTAAGCAGTGACGCCGTCACCTTATGTTTTCAGCAGCTTTGAGTGTCTCGATTCAGACTTTGGCCATTTTCTTCGTATATTCGCGCCTTTTCGTCCAAATAAGTGCCATTCTAGCATTTTGCCTTCAAGAGACCTAAAAAGTGAAAAGGAACGATATTAAGCAATAACGGATACAAAAGTGATCAAATAAGGGCTTAAACGACCCCTCAAAAAGGTACCTTTTAAAACCTTATCAAATATCCCTACACTTGGTATTTGCTTGTCCTCAAGCAAATGTGCTTTTAGCCAATTAATTTATAAGTTAGGGGTCATGAAGCATTGGTTTAAAACAGTCCACAACATATATAAGCCCCGCAAAAGTCATAACAAGCACGGAAATCACATACTAGCACCTCTCATGGGGTGTTTGGATACTCACATCTCTCTCGGGTGTATATGAAATATAACAAATTGGAATTGGAAGATAAACACTCATTAACCGGTCCTAGTACATAGATTACCATAGGCTTGAGAATAGATCAAACCTCCATCGCTTTGGCGTAAGCACCTAGGAAAGACTATCAAAGAGGTCTTTAAAGGGTTGTAATGTTAGGCTTACGGTAGGAAAACAAAGGGTTTGGTGGGATAGGCTATATAGTGGTGGCAAGTCAAAAATCTTATTGTTACAAGCATACGAAGAATGGCGTTGCTAAGCCAAGACTAGACACTCTAGACTCTAGCTAACTGAAATAAACAAACATAAATTTAAAGGATAGATGTAGGATGGTAGCCCGTATGTTGTTGTTGTTTTTTTTTTTTTTTTTTTTTTTTTTTTCACTCTATTTTTTTTCTTTTCTCTTTTTCTCTTTTTTTTCGATTTTTTTATTATTATTTTTGTCATACACTTTTACTCTACCATCCTCTACGGTAACATCAAAATGATAGGGATTTATAGGCACATCCCTACACTTGAGTTTTTATTACTCTAACACTAATTTGACCCGAATTGAAAAGATCAAAACACTTGGGGTACATTATTATGCAAACAAAGGGAATTTGAATTTAACGTTCCCTTCCCGTCATTTCATAAACTTTAACTTTTCCCATGAATCCCAATCGTCCCAAAACTGTATACAAAGGATATGACTCGACTTAGCAACTCATGCAAGCAATCAGATAATTGAACTAAGGGTTTAGGGTGATAACAATAATGCACTAAAAAGTGAGTGCATACAAGGTAGGCTAAGGCGATTTGGGTGTATATTTGGGGGTGGGTGTAAACAATGCTCTTCATAGATATTCCGGAAAAACTGAAACATCACGAGAACCGCGAAAAGGATAGGCTCTGAGGGGTTAACTAGGGGTATCGTGTACTAAAGATGAGTACAACGCAAAAGGTGTGGGGGGATTACTCAACCGAAGTGGAAGAAGTAATTATATTACGGGTATCAAACAAGGGTTATCCTAATGCCTCTTATCATTTAGTTATTCCTAACTACACAAGTGTAGTCTTACTAGCGATCTCGGAATGCATCACAAAACAAGTTCTAGAATCTAATATACTACCGGTTCACACACTAAGCATTAAAGATGAATGCTTTAATTCCTACTAATCTAAGGGTGATCCTCACATTTTGGGTGGAATTTAGGTGTTAAAGGGTTTTTGTGCTAGTCATGCAACTTCCTATCCGTGAGACGCTTTTGTTAAGACTAATGGCCCACTCCTATATGTCATGAAAAATTTTAAATTTGGTGCCAAAATTACCCTAACCGACATTTTCTCATGGTTTATTACACAAATGAAATTGGACAAAGCAAATATTCAAGGATAAGCATAGTTTCAAAGTTCCCGTTTTATTTTCCCTCCCTACACTTAAACTGAACATTGTCCCCAATGTTCCCCGAAAGTATCAAAGTTATGATAATGGAAGGTAATTAAAAACGAAAAAAACTAGTACTCCCCTGATTAGCTCGGTAGGATCCGTGTGTGAAGTAGTGGTTAAATCCTTTCCAAGAAGAATTTATGCGTGAAAAGCTCCTTACAATCTTATGTAACTTCTTCTTGATAAATTAAACCTGCACACTTGAAGAAAACAAACGAAACCTTCGCGTAAAATCGGCGGTAATAATATATATAAGACTCGATTTAAACTAGGATATAATGCTTGTGGAATGGATGTTTACAGAATTTCTGGAAAATTAAGACCTGGAAAATTCAAAAATTTTATAAGTAGCTCAGAAAACGAGAAAAAAGTAATCTGTTGTTTTTACTCCTTCCTGACGCCGTCAGGTTGCGATCCTGACGCCGTCAGGTTATCCTGACAAAAACTGGTCTGCGATTTTCTGGAAAAAATTCTGGAAAATTTACATCTTTAGAATCTGGAAAAATTTCTGCAAAACATCCATTATGACTCGATACAAGCATTTGACTCGAACAAACACACATATATATCTTTTTGTAAATTGTTATTCTCATGTTTACGTTTCTTTTGAAAACGTGTGTAATCCTCCCTACACTTATCCCTTATGTAAAATACCTTTATATGCAATTAAGACGAGGTTAAAAACAAAATAAAGCATTTTTACAAATTTAAACATGAGAATAAACAATCAATAAAAGACATATGACACTAACAAGCAAACAATTAAGCATGGGTTGCCTCCCACGAAGCGCTTTTCTTTATTTGAGAGTCTTGTAGCTAGACTCGTAGTCGTGCTCCTACGTTTCCCTAATCTTAGAGGTCCATTCGATTTCCTTAACTCTTCTCTCATCACGAATATATTCAGGGCCTAGTTCAAGACAAGCAGTGTAGTAAACTTTGTTCTTCCAGTCTACTTCGAATGCCGGAATGTTATCTACATCTAAATTATCCATGCCTTCAAACTTCTTATATTTGTGGGGCATTATATATTTAACACTCTCGGCTTCATTTGAGAACTCGACTATTCCCTTCTCTCGATCATAAACCATCTTAGACTCCTCTATAAATGGTTTCCCAAGTATCACATCTCCTAAAAACCCATCAATGATGCCCTTAACATTTTCCAAAATCATGAAATCACACCTATATGTGAAGTTACCTATGAAGACATGCAATCCCTTAACCCTCCCCACATAGTTACTTGCTTTCCTAGGGCGAAAGGGGTCCCTCATAGGTTCTAGCTTTTTGCTCATGATCCAATTGTAATAGAGCCTAGACATTATATTCATGGGTGCCTTATAGTCAATGTAGGTGTGATCCCTATATAAGTATCCAATCATACACGGTATTTTGATGTTATTATGGTTTCCCTTTCTTATGCGAGGCTCGAAAGGTGGTCTTGGGAAGTTAACCACGTTATAGTGATAAGCGGTTTCCTTCCCTTTAGGGTATGAATCAAAATACTCCCTAAGTTCTTCATCCTCCTTACTACCCTCCATAATTTCTAACACCTTATAATCTCCCTCTTCTAGATCATCATCCGAATCACTTGTGGTCGAATCACTATCTAAAGGGTGATCAGATTCCTTAAGGGCTTCCTCGAGCGTATTTTCAATTATCCTATTTAATTTCCTAAGCTCTCCAATTTCGCTAATAATACGGGTTCGAAGTTGGTTGGCAGAGGCTGGGTCAAGCAGTGGGTATTTGTTTGGTGGTAAAGCGTTGTTTGGTGGTTGGTTGATGAATGGTGGTTGGTTATCACCTTCTGATAAGGTTTTAAAAGGTACCATTTTGAGGGGTCGTTTTAGCCCTTATTTGATCACTTTTGTATCCGTTATTGCTTAATATCGTTCCTTTTCACTTTTTAGGTCTCTTGAAGGCAAAATGCTGGAATGGCACTTATTTGGACGAAAAGGCGCGAATATATGAAGAAAATGGCCAAAGTCAAAATCGAGACACTCACAGCTGCTGAAAATAGAAGGCGACGACGTCAGGTGCTAATGGTGACGCCGTCCGAAAATTGTTGTGACGGTTCAGAACCCAAAACTCGTATTTTCAAGTGACGACGTCCAGTTGTAAAAGAGTAGGCCGTCGCTACTCAGACGGCCTAGATGCAATCCAGACGACGTCAGAAGCTGAAGAGGACGGCGTCACGGACATAAGGTGACGCCGTCGCAAGGTTAACGTGGCCAAGACGAAACCCTAATGACGGCGACACGACGGCGTCACGAAACATAAGGTGACGCCGTCGCATATGTAATCTTATATATAGAATCCGAATTTTTCAGTTTTAAGGAGAGTCTTTTGGAGTAAAAACCTAAAACCGGACCTAAGGTGTCTTGTACAGTATTTTAGGGTTTTAAGCCCTATCTTACATCAAGATAAGTCTTTACTTCATTAATTCAATTATGTCTTTGATTATTTGTGTGTATGCTTGCATGTTCTCCATGTCCGACTAATTTATTTGTGTGTTTGCTTAGGAAGTATGAAACTTAATTATTGAATATTGATTGGTTGTTTCTTATCTTAGTTGATTAATGATCTAGTAATGCGATAGGTCATTCGTTGTGTACTTAATGCTTGATTCATCTTTGTGAACCTTATAATATAATTACCTGAGTAGTTGTAGGCTAAACCATCCAAAGAGCGCCTTAGAGTAGGAGTTTATCATCCCTAGTGGGTTTGTAGACGAGACCCTTTGGTAAGTTCAAAGAGTTAGGGAGAAACGCATACCCTACAACTTTAGACACACAACGCAACTAGGAATAAGGACGTGACAACTCAACCATCAATAGGAGATAATTAAGGAGTAATACAACCTAAGTAAACACATCTTTAAACTATCATACGAGCACACATTAATTAGACATAGACTCCCACAACCTTAGTTTAGATAATTAGATAATAGTAGAATCGGTAGAAATACCAACCCCCCAAATCCAATACCCAAGATTCGTACCTTTCCATTTCATAAAATATAAAAAGATAAAAAATAATCTTCCTCAACCTTAACCTTAGCGTAGTAACTCCTTACTAGCATTCCTATTCCCCTAGAGAACGATATCAATACCCGTGGCTTACCCTAATTACTACACTACAACGATTAGGTTCACTGCCTAGGGTGTTATAAAACTTGCTCGAAGAAAAGGAAGTTTCCTTGACCCCGAACGACGCGTGTAGCGCTATCAAGTTTTTGGCGCCACTGCCGGGGAATAGAATAGCTAGTTAGTAGTCCACCTCGTTTAGGTTTCTTTGCTTGATTCCTATCAAGTAAACTTTTTTCTCTTTTTTTAGCTTTCTCTTAGTCTATCCCCCTTCTTCGTGACCTTTGTTCTTAATCCCATCACTTTTCATCATGGAAGGTGATAACCAACCACCACTCGATAACCAACAACCAAACAACGCTTCACCACCAAACAAATACCCACTGCTTGACCTAGCCTCTGCTAACCAACTTCGAGCCCGTATCATGAGTGAGATTGGAGAGCTTAGGAAATTAAATATGATAATTGAGAATACACTTGAGGAAGCCCTTAAGGAATCTGATCAACCTCTAGATAGTGATTCGATTACAAGTGATTCGGATGATGATCTAGAAGAAGGAGATATGTTAGAAATTATGGAGGGTAGTAAGGAGAAGGGAGAACTTAGGGAGTTCTTTGATTCATACCCTAAAAGGAAAGAAACCGCTTATCACCATAATGTGGTTAATTTTCCAATACCACCTTTCGAGCCTCGTATAAGGAGGGGAAACCCTAAAAACATCAAAATACCGTGTATGATTGGATACTTATACAGGGATCACACCTACATTGATTATAAGGCACCCATGAATATAATGTCTAGGCTCTATTACAATTGGATCATGAGCAAAAATCTAGAGCCTATGAGGGACCCCTTTCGCCCAAGGAAAGCAAGTAACTATGTGGGGAGGGTTAAGGGATTGCACGTGTTCATAGGTAACTTCACATATAGGTGTGATTTCATGATTCTGGAAAATGTCAAAGGAATCATTGATGTTTTTTTAGGAGATGTGATACTTGGGAAACCATTTATAGAAGAGTCTAAGATGGTTTATGATAAAGAGAAAGGGATAATCGAGTTCTCAAATGAAACCGAGAATGTTAAATATATAATGCCCCACAAAAATAAGAATTTTGAGGGCATGGATAATTTAGATGTAGATAACATTCCGGCATTCGAAGTAGACTGGAAGAACAAAGTTTACTACACTGCTTGTCTTGAACTAGGGCCTGAATATATTCGTGATGAAAGAAGAGTTAAGGAGATCGAATGGGCCTCTAAGATTAGGGCAACGTAGAAGCACGACTATGAGTCTAGCTACAAGACTCTTAAATAAAGAAAAGCGCTTCGTGGGAGGCAACACATGCTTAATTGTTTGCTTGATTAGTGTCATATATCTTTTATTAATTGTTTATCCTCATGTTTGAATTTGTAAAAATGCTTTATTTTGTTTTTAACCTCGTCTTAATTGCATATAAAGGTATTTTACATAAGGGATAAGTGTAGGGAGGATTACACACGTTTTCAAAAGAAACGTAAACATGAGAATAACAATTAACTAAAAGATATTTATGTCTATTTGTTCGAGTCAAATGCTTGTATCGAGTCATAATGGATGTTTTGCAGAAATTTTTCCAGATTCTAAAGATGTAAATTTTCCAGAATTTTTTCCAGAAAATCGCAGACCAGTTTTTGTCAGGATAACCTGACGGCGTCAGGATTGCAACCTGACGGCGTCAGGATTGCAACCTGACGGCGTCAGGAAGGAGTAAAAACATCAGATTACTTTTTTTCTCGTTTTCTGAGCTACTTATAAATTTTTGGAATTTTCCAGGTCTTAATTTTCTTAGAAATTCTGTAAACATCCATTCCACAAGCATTATATCTTAGTTTAAATCAAGTCTTATATATATTATTACCGCCGATTTTACGCGAAGGTTTCGTTTGTTTCTTCAAGTGTGCAGGTTTAGTTTGTCAAGAAGAAGTTACATAAGATTGGAAGGAGCTTTTCACGCAATAATTCTACTTGAAAAGGATTTAACCACCACTTTACACGGATCCTACCGAGCTAATCAGGGGAGTATTAGTTTCTTTCGTTTTTAATTACCTTCTTTTATCATAACTTTGATACTTTCGGGGAACATTGGGGACAATGTTCAGTTTAAGTGTAGGGAGGGAAAATAAAACGGGAACTTTGAAACTATGCTTATCCTTGACTATTTGCTTTGTCCAATTGTGATTGTGTAATAAACCATGAGAAAATGTCGGTTAGGGTAATTTTGGCACCAAATTTAAAATTTTTTATGACATATAGGAGTGGGCCATTAGTCTTAACAAAAGCGTCTCATGGATAGGAAGTTGCATGACTAGCACAAAAACCCTTTACCACCCAAATTCCACCAAAATGTGAGGATCGCCCTTAGATTAGTAGGAATTAAAGCATTCATCTTCAATGCTTAGAGTGTGAACCGGTAGTATATTAGATTCTAGAACTTGTTTTGTGATGCATTCCGAGATCGCAAGTGAGGCTACACTTGTGTAGTTAGGAATAACTAAATGATAAGAGGCATTAGGATAACCCTTGTTTGATACCTGTAATATAATTACTTCTTCCATATCGGTTGAGTAATTCCCCCACACCCTTTGCGTTGTACTCATCTTTAGTACACGATACCCCTAGTTAACCCTTTAGAGCCTATCTTTTTCGTGGTTCTCGTGATGTTTCGGTTTTTCCGGAATATCAATGAAGAGCATTGTTTACACCCCACCCCCAAATATACACCCAAATTGCCTTAGCCTACCCCTTATGCACTCACTTTTAGTGCAAATGTTTGTTATCACCCTAAACCCTTAGTTCAATTATCTAGTTGCTTGCATAAGTTGCTAAGTCGAGTCATATCCTTTGTATACAGTTTTGGGACGATTGGGATTCATGGGAAAAGTTAAAGTTTATGAAATGACGGGAAGGGAACGTTAAATTCAAATTCCCTTTGTTTGCATAATAATGTACCCCAAGTGTTTTGATCTTTTCAATTCGGGTCAAATTAGTGTTAGAGTAATAAAAAACTCAAGTGTAGGGATATGCCTATAAATCCCTATTATTTTGATGTTATCGTAGAGGATGGTAGAGTAAAAGTGTATGAAAAAAAAAAAAAAAAAAAAAAAAAAAAAAAAAAAAAAAACATACGGGCTACCATCCTACATCTATCTTTGAATTTATGTTTGTTTATTTCAGTTATCTAGAGTTTAGAGTGTCGAGTCTTGGCTTAGCAACGCCATTCTTCATATGCATTTAACATAGAGATTTTTGACTTGCCACCACTAAAAAAAGCCTATCCCACCAAACCCTTTATTTCCCTACCGTAAGCCTACCATTACAACCCTTTAAAAGACCTCTTTGATAGTCTTTCTTAGGTGCTTACGTCAAAGCGATGGAGGTTTGATCTATTCTCAAGCCTATGGTAATCTATGTACTAGGACCGGTTAATGAGTGTTTATCTTCCATTTCCTATTTGTTATATTTCATATATACACCCGAGAGAGATGTGAGTATCCAAACACCCCATGTGAGGTGCTAGTATGTAATTTCCGTGCTTGTTATGCCTTTTGCGGGGCTTATATGTGTTGTGGACCGTTTTGAATTAATGCTTCATGACCCATAACTTATAAATTAATTGGCTAAAAGCACATTTGCTTGAGGACAAGCAAATAACAAGTGTAGGGATATTTGATAAGGTTTTAAAAGGTACCATTTTGAGGGGTCGTTTTAGCCCTTATTTGATCACTTTTGTATCCGTTATTGCTTAATATCGTTCCTTTTCACTTTTTAGGTCTCTTGAAGGCAAAATGCTGGAATGGCACTTATTTGGACGAAAAGGCGCGAATATATGAAGAAAATGGCCAAAGTCAAAATCGAGACACTCACAGCTGCTGAAAATAGAAGGCGACGGCGTCAGGTGCTAATGGTGACGCCGTCCGAAAATTGTTGTGACGGTTCAGAACCCAAAACTCGTATTTTACAAGTGACGACGTCCAGTTGTAAAAGAGTAGGTCGTCGCTACTCAGACGGCCTAGATGCAATCCAGACGACGTCAGAAGCTGAAGAGGACGGCGTCACGGACATAAGGTGACGCCGTCGCAAGGTTAACGTGGCCAAGACGAAACCCTAATGACGGCGACACGACGGCGTCACGAAACATAAGGTGACGCCGTCGCATATGTAATCTTATATATAGAATCCGAATTTTTCAGTTTTAAGGAGAGTCTTTTGGAGTAAAAACCTAAAACCGGACCTAAGGTGTCTTGTACAGTATTTTAGGGTTTTAAACCCTATCTTACATCAAGATAAGTCTTTACTTCATTAATTCAATTATGTCTTTGATTATTTGTGTGTATGCTTGCATGTTCTCCATGTCCGGCTAATTTATTTGTGTGTTTGCTTAGGAAGTATGAAACTTAATTATTGAATATTGATTGGTTGTTTCTTATCTTAGTTGATTAATGATCTAGTAATGCGATAGGTCATTCGTTGTGTACTTAATGCTTGATTCATCTTTGTGAACCTTAGAATATAATTACCTGAGTAGTTGTAGGCTAAACCATCCAAAGAGCGCCTTAGAGTAGGAGTTTATCATCCCTAGTGGGTTTGTAGACGAGACCCTTTGGTAAGTTCAAAGAGTTAGGGAGAAACGCATACCCTACAACTTTAGACACACAACGCAACTAGGAATAAGGACGTGACAACTCAACCATCAATAGGAGATAATTAAGGAGTAATACAACCTAAGTAAACACATCTTTAAACTATCATACGAGCACACATTAATTAGACATAGACTGCCACAACCTTAGTTTAGATAATTAGATAATGGTAGAATCGGTAGAAATACCAACCCCCCAAATCCAATACCCGAGATTCGTACCTTTCCATTTCATAAAATATAAAAAGATAAAAAATAATCTTCCTCAACCTTAACCTTAGCGTAGTAACTCCTTACTAGCATTCCTATTCCCCTAGAGAACGATATCAATACCCGTGGCTTACCCTAATTACTACACTACAACGATTAGGTTCATTGCCTAGGGTGTTATAAAACTTGCTCGAAGAAAAGGAAGTTTCCTTGACCCCGAACGACGCGTGTAGCGTTATCACCTTCCATGATGAAAAGTGATAGAATTACGAACAAAGGTCACAAAGAAGGGGGATAGACTACGAGAAAGCTAAGAATGAGAAAAAATTTTACTTGATAGGAATCAAGTTAAGATACCTAAACGAGGTGGACTACTACCTAGCTATTCTATTCCCCGGCAGCGGCGCCAAAAATTTGATAACGCTACACGCGTCGTTCGGGGTCAAAGGAACTTCCTTTTTGTCGAGCAAGTTTTTCAACACCCTAGGCAGTGAACCTAATCGTTGTAGTGTAGTATTAGGGTAAGCCACGGGAATTGATATCGTTCTCTAGGGGAATATGAATGCTAGTGAGAAGTTACTACGCTAAGGTTGGGGTTGAGGAAGATTATTTTTTATCTTTTTATAATTTTTTAAGGAAAGGAAAGGTACGAATCTCGGGGTTTGGATTTGGGGGGTTGGTATTGCTACTGATTCGCTCCCAGACGGTCAAGTTTTCTCACACAAGCTAGCCACTTGTGAATGGCTAACCGTAAGAAACTTAAAACAGTCTAGAAACAAATGCAATGAAGATCAGGAGAGTATAGTGTTTCCCCGGGTCGTTATGTCCCAACGAGCTGTGCGATGAATCACCAAACGAATAGTGATCGAGAGGATTTGAACGGAAAAAGGGATTTGATCGATTATAACTAAATAAAAAGTTTATAAATTACAGGGGCTTAAATGCAAATTAAAGAAAATTAAAAAGATAAACTATATTAAATAAATGCTATCACTATTTTTTAAAATGATGTTTTTGATTTTTCTTTTATAAAACTTAAATTAAAAACTACGTGACGTACAAAAGAAAATGTGAAACTTAAACAATATTAATCCTAAAAATATGAAAATGACATTTTTACAAACCTAATGATAAAAGAAAATTTTGAGAAAAAGAAAATTATTTTTAAAACTATTTATCTAATTATTATTAATTAAAAACTAATTTTACTTATTTAATAATACACTAAAATACAAGAAAATATGAAATAAAGCTAGAAAAATGAAATTATGACTTGGAAAAATCTAAAATAACTAAAAAGAATTTTCAAAACTAATTTTGTATTTTTCTGATTATTTTTCTATTTTCTATGAATTAAAAACTATTTAAAACTACTTAAATTGCTTAAAAATACAAATTTAACTAAGAAAAATCTGGAAAAATATTTTTTTGACTTTTTATATTTATCTTAACCTAGGAAAAATGAAAACTTATTTTTTTGAACTTTTTCTGAATTAATTGTATTAAAAGCTAATTAAAAAGACATAAAAACTAATTTAAATAGGGAAAAATAACAAACAGTGTAGGAAAAATATGAAAAATTCAGGGAAAGTCTAAATTAATATACTGAATCTAAGAAAAATATGAAAACAGTAGCTTATGTGAAGGAAATTGAAACTGCAATGCAAGTGCTTATAAATAAGCACTTGAAATAAGCCAAAAGGAAACCAAAGACCACCAAAGTGACACAGAAGCTACAATATACTAAAAATACCCAAATGCAACTAGTTACAACTATCCTAAACCTATGAATTGCAAACTGCTAAGATTTGATGTTTTGAGATCAAGTGATTAAAACAGTTTCCAGCTACTACTTTTAAGCTAGAGAATAAGCCACTTAATAAGCTGAGAATTAAAAACCAGAAGTTGGAACTTAAAGAAGACCTGGCTAGCTATCTCTAAACCAAAGATGAGACCAAGGTGAGCTCTGATGAGCTTGTTACAACCCCTGCAAGACCCTGTGCAGACTCAGTATTCACTGAGTCAGTGCACAGGGCACTTTAGTCCCATTTGACAAGCTACTTTGAAGCTTTTACAAAATTTCTAAAAATCTATAAAATTCATTTTAATAGACTTGACCAACTGAAGTATATAAACCCAAAGTTACACTTAAATTGATCCAATGATAAACCAATTAAAAATCACCCAAGGTGGGCTGAAAACTAGTTTTTACTTTTGACTTTTTGACAGATTTTGGTACTTTGACTAAATTGAGATTTGATTCAAATTCTTGAACTGAAAATGATATGTTAAGCTGTACTAAGACTACATTAAGCTACTCTAATGCATTCTACACCCAAATGCTAATCATAGCAATCCTATTGCTAACTGTCTTGATCACAAGAACAGATTCCAAGCAATTTTGACTAAGAGCTATTTCAGAAGATACATATGAACTAAAATGACTTTAACATGACTATATAAGACTGAGTATACAGGTTGTAAACACAAACAAGAGCTCAAGCTCTAACAAGCAACTGATCCAAACACCATTTTAACAACTGATTTGTAAATTAAACTAACCAAATTCAGATGTAAACAATGATTCCCACACATTTAGGTCCTATTATCATTAAAACACTTAAATTATGCAAGTACATAAACTATAACTTATGATTTAGACAACACACTGATTATGCAGATTCAAGAAAAATATAAGATGCAAAGAAATTTGAAACTCACAACTTGTCCAGCCAAAATGCAGCTTATACAGAACCCACACTTTCCTAAATGAAGCTAATCCAACCCAAATCAATCTCTGAATCAACCAAATCCCAAAACCAAGTCCAATTGAGCCTCAGTTTGACTTTTGTTGACCAAGCACCAAACTTGGTTGAATCTGCTTTATGAGCTTTCAAAAAGCTATAAGAAGCTTAAGTAAGCTTGTTTGAGCTTAAAAATAAGCTACTAAGAGTTTGTACATAAGAGTTGGAAACTAAAATTTGCAACAGTAAACACAAGAACATGAATTTTAGCTAAACTTTGAAATTGATTCTTAAAAACAGATTACAATGATAAAATAACTTGAGTTTAGATCATAGAAACAAAAGATTACATTTTAAAACTTAAACTAAAATATTTATACTAAAAACGACATAGTATGAAATTTTTAAAACTAACTACCACCTCTACTCTCTTTCTTCTTCCTCTTTTTATATGCCAATCATCTTCCCCACTTGTTCTGAGCACATCACACCAGTTTTCTTGGCCATTGGATCAGTTGAAGAGATATTGGCCGTTTGATGCAATTTTGGCGCCAAAATGGTCTTAGCCAGATGGAGAGGTTGAGTGCAAAGAGGGGGGGGGGGGATTTAATGATTTTTGTAGTTTGGTGAGGTGGAGGGAACAAGGGAAGGTGAAGGTGAGCTGGGGGGATGGGAGATGGAGTGTTGCAGGCTAGTTGGTGGGGAGGAAAGAAAAAAGGCGCGAGGGTGTTTGTTTGACCAGTGGGTTGACCGGTGTTTAATATATGAAGGGGGGTCAAAACAGTTATTGACAGGGGGTCACAAGGGAATGGCAGGGTCCAAAGGGTATATGGCAGGGTCCAAATGGGTTTAAAGGTTTAATATTATCAAGGACTTGTTTTGTAATTTCTGAAAAATGGAGGACCAATTCTGCCATTTTGCAAAGTTGCTCCAAGGGACTAAAAGTGACAAGCTCCAATAGTACAAGGACCAAACTTGACATTCTCAAATTTCCAAGGACCATTTTTGCCAATTTTTAAACTTGAAGGACCAAATTTGAAATTTCTCAAAACTTTTGATATTTTTTACCAAAGGACTAATTTTGACAACTTATGATTTTAAAAGGACCTTTGGTGATTTTTCTTTTGAAACAAGTGCTCAGGGACTATTTCTGACAATTTTTGAAACTTGGGGGACTGAAACTGCCAATTATGCAAACTTAGCTCATTTTTCATCTGATTTTAAACATTTTGCATCTGAAACATATAAAATGCAATTTTGGAATATTTTCAGTATTTTGATGCATTTCTGAGCATTTTTAAGTGTTTTGCAGTTCAGATTTGACCAAAAATGATGAGTATTCACACACTCATCAGCTACCGATTACTCTACTTATCTAATTATCTAATCTAAGGTGTATGTAGTCTATGTCTAATTATTGTGTGCTCGTATGATAGTTTAAAGATGTGTTTACTTAGGTTTTACTACTCCTTAATTATCTCCTATTGGTGGTTGAATTGTCACGTCCTTATTCTTAGTTGCGTTGTGTGTCTAAGGTTGTAGGGTATGCGTTTCTCCCTAACTCTTTGAACTTACCAAAGGGTCTCGTCTACAAAACCCACTAGGGATAATAAACTCTTACTATAAGGCACTATTTGGATGGTTTAGCTTACAACTACTCAAGGAGTCATATTCTAAGGTTCACAAAGATTTAATCAAGCATTAAGTACACAACGAATGACCTATCGCATTACTAGATCATTGATCAACTAAGATAAGAGACAACCAATCAATATTCAATAATTAAGTTTCATATTCCCTAAGCAAACACACAAGTAAATTAGCCGGACATGGAGAACATGCAAGCATACACACAAATAATCAAAGACATAATTGTATTAATGAAGTAAAACACTTATCTTGGTGTAAGATAGGGTTTGGAACCCTAAAATACTGTACAAGACAGCCTTGGTTCGGTTTAGGTTTTTACTCCAAAAGACTACACACTAATACTGAAAATTTCGGATTCTATATATAATATTACACATGCGACGGCGTCACCTTATGTTTTATGATGTCGTCGGGTCGCCGTCATTAGGGTTTCGTCTTGGGCACGTTAGACTTGCGACGGCGTCACCTTATGCTTGTGACGCCGTCCTCTTCAGCTTCTGACGCCGTCTGGATTGCATCTAGGCAGTCTGAGTTGCGACGGCCTACTCTTTTATAACTTGACGTCGTCACTTGAAAATAGGAGTTTTGGCTTCTGTCCCGTCACAAAATCCTCCGACGGCGTCGCAGTTAAGCAGTGACGCCGTCACCTTATGTTTTCAGCAGCTTTGAGTGTCTCGATTCAGACTTTGGCCATTTTCTTCGTATATTCGTGCCTTTTCGTCCAAATAAGTGCCATTCCAACATTTTGCCTTCAAGAGACCTAAAAAGTGAAAAGGAACGATATTAAGCAATAACGGATACAAAAGTGATCAAATAAGGGCTTAAACGACCCCTCAAAAAGGTACCTTTTAAAACCTTATCACATTCGTTAGGGAGTTTATTGTACCATCTTTTTGCAGTTCCTGTAAGAGTCATGGGAAAAATTCTTGCGGTAACCGAATAGCTTGGGATGCTCCGGACGCTGAAAAGAGATGATAAGTAGAGTACTTCTTCTACATGATTATGAACATCCTCATCTTCATCTCCTGAAAACTTAAGCTCGTGTAACTCTCGAATAAATTGGTCCGGAATAGAGTATTTTTATGTACTAGAATCCTGTGTGAAGGTTCGTTGGCAGTTCTCATTTGGTCCCTCCAAATACTGCTCCATGGTTAATTCTTCGATATTATTTTCATCAATGACCTCTGGCTCTGCGTCAAACTAGTCTGATTCGTAAAATGAAAAGATGTTATGAATAGGAACCGGAGAGTAAACTTTTCTTGTCCAAAATTGTTTCTCCGGATCATCGAATGGGGTGGCCAAAAAAGGCCTCGAGCTTCTAGTATTGTATCCTGACATTTAAGAGAAGAAAGAAAATTAAAAATAGACTTAATAAAAAATCCTAATATAACTCCCCGGCAGCGGCGCCAAAAACTTTGTTGGATATTAGTTTTCACAAACACATCAAACCATAACTCAAAGTGGCGTATAAATGGAATTCTAGAGAGAGAAAGTTAGAGGTTTAGGGAACTTAGTGAGAGAAAGTGAAAGATATTATTATGAGCTCCAACTCTCTACCTTGGAAGGTAGAGAGTATTTATAGTCTTACATAAATCGCCACACATCGGGCTGTGGATCAGGCATACAGTGGGTAAAGACCCGTCCGTCCTCCACGGTGTTACTTAACTAAATACTACTTAACATAAAAGAACTACGACTACGAGCTTTCTAACGATTACATATACTTGAGGTGACCGACTCTTTAATACCTGGAATTTCTAATTCCTAACAATCTCCCCCTAAGGGAGGTCACCTCAATCATGTGCCAAAATTACATTGAATACAAATAGATATTACATTAACAATTGATCTTGCATTCTTGATGTAGTCCTTTGCTCCTAAGCTCGTAGTCATTGATTCTTCTCATTGCATGTTTGGTTACTTCAAGTGGAGGTCTTTTACTGATCCACGTGATAATAATTTTGAGCCATCTTTTGAGATCATCAGCTATCAAAAATCTCTGGCACATCCATTGTGGTGTTGGTATTATGTGATGTTGTGACTTTAGGACCGACATGCTCACATTCTGGATCATGAAATCTTCTCATCAGAGTAGCGGAAGCTTTCGTTGATTCATGATATTGGCAGCAGCATAGCAGAAGCATGGAGTGAAAATATCAGAGTCATTGATGCACTTATCATGATTTCTTGAGAGATGAATGTATTGTGTGAGCATGCGGCTATGGATTGACCGCTTCATTCTAATCAGCTGCAAACGTCGGGCGTACCTGCATACAACAGTTAGCAATAAAGTGTACAAAAGTGTCTTTGACCACTTTAGTTGAATTGAGGTACACGGCCCACGGTTCCCCGTTGATCAGTACATGTACTGCCTGTGATCAGGTATAATTCCGAAGAATTTCCTTGACAGGGTTTCGCAGCTGCTCTAGCTGTTCTCAAACCGGAACATCTCAAAGAAGACAACACGGAGTGAGTGAACCAGCGAATTTTAAGTCCACTGATTGATGAAAAGAGATTTGAAAAACAATCGTGTATTGCTCAGTAGAAATTGTTTTTGCAATACGACGAAGGTTTTATTGAAAATCAATTATCAATCTTAAAAACACCTTTTGGTTTGAAAAATGAGTACACGGTCAATGTGCTGAAGAAAAGAGTTGTTAAGCACAACGACCGGTTTTTCAAAGGTATCCGTCAATCTATAACCTGAACCAGGATTGATTCAAGAGATTGAATCGCCCCATTGTTTCTGTTCAGTTGTCACATGGTTGATCTATATAATAGATCTCACATGCCACCTACCAGGAGCTTGTTTGATGTTGGCTCCAGAAGGCTTTCCATCTTCATTGTGAATATGTAAACACATCACTCAGATGCTCTGGCAATACCACAAGGATAATGCGTAGGACTCAAGATATAATCTCTCTTTCCACATTGTGTGAAACAGAGAGTCTTCATTGAAAGTGTCCTAATGAGATTTATTGATGATCTCGTGGCTCTAGACTTAATTTTGTGCATATTTTGGATCCTGTGCCGGAGACTAGGGAGAGGGTCTCCTTCTTCAATATCAATAATCTCTAAGAGAAAGTCGATAGATAATGTCGGTTCCCCGTGAGAATGAAACAAGTCCTTTTAAGAGGAGCTTGAGTGGTTTGGAAAGTTGAAGTGCAGTGCGTCACTGGGTCCATGACGTCTTGTCTTCAATACCGATGTTACCATCAGTAGCATATGAATTGAACCCGGTTTCTGCCCTAAGGTTGAATAAATGGAGGGCTATTTGTTTTCACCCTTTTCTCATTCAATTCTTTTTAATTCTTCAACCCCTTCAGTGCTTACCGAGACTTCATAGCAAGAACCTTGTTGGGTTTGTTCCAGTACTTGCTCTATCTCAGTCCGCACTCTTCCCATATCTCACTTTTCTCCTTTTATCATCATACCTAAGGACTTCTACACTAACTAGTGGATTGTCCCTGGGTAGATCCCTCCGGTTCTGGCGGATCATGGGAACCAATACCTAACCTTATCATCCTTATATCACCGTACATAAAGTAAAGTTGGTCGGTCTATTTGGTATTGTTCATCTGCCATTGGAATCAATTGAAAACCATTTGAAAATCAATCCAGATACTTGTGATATATTATCAAAACATTTTGTACCTGAATTGTTTTTGATATTTTTAGAATAAGTGCTCCCCCTCAACATGTGCATCAAATGTTTGAAATCGTTTTGCACACGGAGGCAAGAGAAAGAATTAACTTCTTTGATTACTATTTTCTAAAAGATATCAACATCACTTCCCACATCAAATCAAGTAGATAGAGCATTTTCGGGAAGGATGAGGTTTCCATAAATTTACTCCCCCTCAATATGTGCCTCGAGGTTTGAAAAGAGTTTTGCACATACTAGAGGGAACCTGCACATTGAGATAAGTTGATCACATTTCAAATCATTGGTTTAAGATAGATGCTCCCCCTCAACATGTGCATGGAAAATTTGAAATCGTTTGTCACATGCGGGGAGGATAACATGTACATCCTTGTAACACCATTTACCGAATCCTCAGTTTAAGTCCAATTTAAATCACAAATTCTCCCCCGATCACAATTATCAAATCATTTGAGATTTGTGATCTCTTATAGATTTAAATTGATTTTGAAAGCTTTTAAGGAGAATTGTGACTTGATTATGAAAGCGTTTTAACTGATAAGGATCGGATTTTAAGACTTTAAACTCCATTGATGAAACATGCATGTACATCTTTTGAAAACAATTTAATGCCAAATAACTTTTTAATTTAATTGAAATCATTCTCCCCCTCAATCAATGACATAGGTTGTTGATTGAGAGATAGAGATTTTGACAAATAAGTCCTGATGATTATCAAAAATAGAGATCGAGTTATTTTTCAAAGCATTTAGTTTTCAGCAGATAAATGTTTATAGAATCAGAGCATTGAATTTATGGAAAAACATGATAAAGTATGGCTCTGTTCTTTCTTTGAAAAGCGGGTTACTGCCTGAAATGACAGTAAGCCATTGTTTCTCTTTCTCCCAAAAATATTTTTTGATTTTTTGATTTTTTTTTTTTTTTTTTTTTTTTTTTTTTTTAATAAAAATTCGAACAATATCTAAAGTCCCATGTCATTCTTTGAATGACAGCACAAAGACCGTAGATATTATCGAATCGAGAAAGACATGACAAAAATGACAATATTTTTTGAAGATTTTTCGAATTTTTCAAATTTTTATGGATTTTGAAAGTTTTATATTTTTCTATTTGATTTTTGAAGGTTTTATAATTTTGTATTTTGTTTTTCGAATAGATATATACAAGAGATAGATGAAGAAAACCATTTACTCCTCTTCTTCCTCTTGAAGACGTTTGAGTGTTTCTGGTTGAAGGCTTTTAAGGCCAAGTCGTGGAAGAATAAACTCAAAACGTTCTCTTGGAAGAGCTTTGGTGAAGATGTCTGCTAACTGGTATTCAGTCCTCACAAAATAGAGTTCCACCACACCTTTTTCCACTTGTTCCCTGATGAAATGATGTCGAATGTCGATGTACTTTGCTCTTGAGTGTTGTACGTTGTTGCATGAGAGAGCAATAGCACTTTTATTATCACAGTACAGAGGGATTTTGTTAAATTCAAAGCCATAGTCAGATAATTGGGATCTCATCCAAAGGATTTGAGCACAACAAGATGACATGGCTATGTATTCAGCCTCTGTAGAGGAAATAGAAGTACTCATTTGCTTCTTTGAAGACCAGCTCACAAGCTTATCACCCAAAAACTGAGCACCTCCAGACGTACTTCGACGAGTATCTTGACACCCTGCATGATCAACATCTGCATAGGCTGTTAGTGACATACCGGTGTCCTTCGGGTACCAAAGTCCCATATTGATGGTTCCTTGGAGATACTGAAAGACCCGTTTAACCATTTCAAGGTGCTTTTTAGTAGGCTTAGCCTGGTATCTAGCACACATGCAAACAGCGAACAAGATGTCTGGTCTACTAGCTGTGAGGTACATCAGGGATCCAATCATACTACGATATTTCGTTTGGTCTACCATGATCCCTAAGTGGTCCTCATCTAGTTTAGTTCGTTCAATCATGGGAGTGTCAACAGGGTCACTAGAATCAAATCCAAATTTCTTTAAAATCTCATTAGCATATTTAGATTGATTTATGAAAATGCCTCCGGGACTTTGTGAAATTTGTAATCCCAAGAAAAATGACATTTGTCCCATCATTGACATTTGAAATTTTGAACCCATTTCATTAGAAAAAAAGGATCACATTCCATTGGATCGGTCGAGGCAAAAATAATATCATCAACATAAATTTGAACGTGAATTAAGTGTTTGCCTGACTTTCTGGTGAACAAAGTAGGATCAACTGCTCCTTTGCTGAATCCAGTAGATAGAAGAAACTTTGACAGCGTATCATACCATGCTCTAGGAGCTTGCTTCAAACCATATAGGGCCTTTTTCAAGCGATAAACATGAGTAGGATGCTCTGAATTCACAAAACCTTCCGGTTGGCTGACGTAGACGACTTCTTTAAGATCTCCGTTCAGAAATGTCGTCTTTACATCCTTCTGATAGACTACCATTTTCTTACTAGCAGCATTAGCCAAAAAGATTCTGATTGCCTCGATTCGAGCAACAGGAGCAAAAGATTCTTCAAAGTCAATACCCTCCTCTTGACGGTATCCTTTAGCAACTAATTGAGCCTTGTTCTTCAACACATCACCATGCTCATCAAGTTTCACTTTGAAGATCCATTTTAGAGCAATAATCATAGCACAATCTGGAGCAGGTACTAACTCCCATACATCAAGTCAATCAAACTCATGAATTTCTTCTTGCATGGCATTGAACCAGCTATCTTCATTCATGGCGGTTTTGACATCTTTTGGTTCGATCTTAGAGAGTACGGAGTTGAAGAAGCACCATAAGGCATCGGTTGCAAGTTGTTTCCGTGTGGATACTGGACGAGAGGGATTTCCAATGATGTTTTCTAATGGATGATCGTGAGTCCATTTTCTGAGGTGTTCATGTGGTAGTTGTTGAGGGACTGAAGTAGCAGAGTCGATGTCTCCTGAAGAAGATGGTTCTGATGAAGATTCAGGAGCAAATATGTTTTCAAATGGAGCATCTTCAGGAGTAGCAAAGGGATTAACTTCATCATTGATGCCAGACACAGTTCCATGATGTACAATCGAAGATTGATGATTTGTTGATGAGACTGATTGATCAGCAGCAGGCGCTTCTTGACTTAATGAGATTGAGACTGAAGGGTTGACTTCATTCACAGGGATAGGAGCAGCCTCTGTTGATGGATTTGATATTTCATCAGCATTTGTTTCATAGTGTTCATCAAACATTGGATCGAACAATTTCCTTAAATCATCTTCTGATGGAGGTACATATGGAGCTGTTGGAGAGGGATTTGGTATAAGGGATGAACTAATGGGACTGTCTTGAAGTGCGGGTCCTGAACTGGAGTGTCCAGGAGCCATAGGACCACTGCGATAGAAACTCTCTCTGACTATCTTTATCAACCCATATGTAGACAATTTGAAGTGACCACTGATAAAGAAAACCTGATATACCAAACTTGAAACTGAAGAAGAATTCCCTGCATTTGCATCTCAAGCTTGCCTTTGTGAATTTTAACTTCAATCTCAAATAAGTGATAATTGATTAACTCCGAAGTAATCAGCTTGTGTCAAATGCCCAACACGTGAATAAACGTACAACCGGATGTACGTCGATCCACTGAATGAACCGGAACAAATGATTTCTCGACATTAATTCATTCTTCCTAAAGGTATACATGTAGAGACTGATCTGGAAGATTCACCACAAATGTCTTCGAGCGAATGAGGTAGTAATTTTCCTTAATGTTCATGTGGTTGATTTATAGCGTGCACAATGAGAGGAACAATAATCCGTAAAGATTTGGCAAAGAAATACCAAAGAGCGGATCATTATCCATGAACAAAAATCCGTGAAGATTTGGCACAGGAATACCAAAGAGCGGATGATTATTCAATAGTGCAACTTACAATATCATGATAGTCATTACAAACGCCTTGTGAAATAACTGGAGATAAGGTTTCTTGAGAATTCCAAGAAGTACTTCTTAGATGGTGAACCAGTTGAATCAATAGAAACCGGAGCATGAGCTTCAGAAGCTGGATGATCAACATTCGTCGAAGGTTGAAAGTACTCATCAAACATATCTTTGAAAAACAATGAATCCCAAACATTGATTCCCAATTATCCTTAGTAAGTGAAGCATTAGGCGTTGGAGGAGAGTCATCAAAAATCAAAACAATGAATCCCAGTTATCCTTAGTATATTCACTCTTCATCAAAAAGAATATACACTCATCATCATCAAAAATTAAGTCGTATAACCATTATTCAAACATCCATCATCATGTAGTATATTCACTCTTCTCCCCCTCAAAAATTGCATCCGAAGTTGCCATTTTTGATTTAACAAGTGAATAAGAGTATACACCAATGAGCATAGATCCACTTGATGATTGAATGAGCGTGGAAAAACATGAAGCTTGTTGATGAAGAATGTAGATGAGTATGGCCATTCATGAGAGAATTTTTCTTTAGCTGAAGATAAAGCGCACAGAAGAGCGTACACTTTTCTTTTCTTTGAAGAACGGGGCCTGAAGTGTTATCTGCAGACACCATTGTGTTGAAGAACGAGGCCTGAACTGATGTGAACAGACGTCATTGTTAAGAGCCCAGTCATATGTTTAGAGCCGCCCGAATCCAAATACCAAGGGACGATTTGTACGACCTACTTTGGACAACAGACAAAGACAGAGAATTGGAAACATTGGATCCCCACGTGCTGATGGGTTCCTTTTGGTTAGCACAAACAATCTTTGAATCAGCAGAAACCCTAGATACAATGACATTATTCCTAGGAGCTGAACTAGTAGAAGCATCGGAATTAGTCAAATGACATTTTGTGCTTAATGGGATTATTCTACCAGTTGGCTTCCAAACCTTAACAGGCACTATTCTAGGCATAGTGGATCTAGCTGAGGGGTAAGGTTTGCCATTTGTAAATATTCGACCTGTGGGCTTCCACTGAAATCCTACATTTGTAAACACATTCCCTGTAGGTTTCCAGGATTGCTTAATCTGTTTTGCTCTCCAAACTTTCTTAACTGGGTTATGAATCTTAGACCTCAGAAATAACACATCACATTTATCATGATTACCAGAAAATAAACATTTTTTACATGTTTTGCAGACAGCATGAGGCCTCGAATTAATTTCAGTAAGCTTAGAGCTAATACTAGAACTAACACGATTCTTTTTGTTCAAATCAAACTTCTTGTCCCTATGGTGTTGTTTCACTTCCTTATCATTAACACTTTTAGTTTGCGTAATCCTATCCTTCTTTGCATTGCTTCTAGGTTTTGACCCGCTAACTTTAGTGTCAATCTTAACATCTGTAGAAGTAACGATGGGAACATTACATGGCTTCACTACTTTCTGCATTTCTGGTCTAGAAGTGCTGGGATCTGAAATTCTAGGAGGCACATCAAAGGTCACATGCTTGGCTTTAGGCATAGAACAAGGCACAACTATTCTATCTCGCCTATTGCTAGATTTCGGACTTGTGACAATTACATACTCTAAGAGTTCCTGAGATCGTTTGGCATCCATGCATGCATAGGCTATAGTACTATCAAAAGGTTTTTCTAATCTTTCATCTTCAACAATCTCACGGAGACCCTTCAAACTGTCCTTAAGGTATGAGAGATATGCTTTATGTGCAAGTTCATTATTCCTAATGGGCGGGGGAATATATAACATATCGATAGCATATTTATCACAAGCAGAAACCTTAGGAACAGAGTATTTGCAATTTGGGATTGGCAACTTTCCTTTCACCTCACGCTTCAGATTCTCAATATCGTTAAGTAAAGAAGTTATCTTTTCAATTTGTTTATCATGATTAACTTTAAATGAATCACATAACTCTTTGTTTTGATCATTAACCTTTGAAATTTCAGCTTTAAAACAATCATTTTCCTTTTGCAAGTTATCAATTATGTTTTGAAGTTGGAAATTCTTAGAATCTAAAGGAGGAGGCATATGGGAACCAGTCACGTCCTTCTTTTCACCTTTCAGTTGTGAAATTTGGGCTTTCAATATTTTGATCGTGTTATAATGAGCTCGAATTTGTTCATCACGTTTGCTAATTTCAAAAACTGCATCAAACTCAGGAGCATCAGAGGATGTCTTGATATTTGAGGTTTTAACATTTTCTTTGAGATGTTGATGTTTTAATTGCAAAGCAAGATGTTCAACTTCTAATTTAGAATAATGTTTGACCAAGTTATCATGATCATCCTGTTCTATTTTCTCATGCAATTTTGAATTTGTTGTTTCAAGCTCAATGACACGATCATGGGAGACTTTCAGAGCAACAGATAATTCATGAAATTGAGAAGCATTAATGGAACAATTTGTAGCAGTGAAAAACACATCTTGAGCAATACATTCAGAAATCAGATTCTCATTCAGTGTATGCAAGTTCTTCCTCTCAATCTCATTACATTTTAATTCTCTCTCATAATCACTAACCTCAACAATCATTGCATCAAATTCCTTTTCCATTTCTTTAATGTCTGAATTCATTCCTTTTTTAAGACTCTCAAAATGATCTTTTAGTTATTTAAAGAAAGGCATGACTTCAGTTAAATAACATTCTTTAGTTTGCTCAAAACCCCTTTCTCCTTCAGTAATACCAGTGGGTGTGATCCTTTTCTTGCAAGTTTTCTCAAAATCAACAAATAGTTGAAAGATAACATATTGACTAATTAAGGTCTTGCTTTTAGTGGCAATTGTTCTAGGAACAAGATGCATTGGTGTATTCGGAGGATACACAGTCGCTCTAGGCATTTTCCTAAGGGGAGGGTTCGTTACAACAAGATTCTCTGCTTTTTGCTTATCTAAATCCTTTTTCCAGAACACTTGTTCAGGGGTTAATAGAGTCTGAGGCTTAAACTTGTTCAAGGAGATCCAATTTTCTTTAGTGTAATTATGGGGTTTAATCGTTATGTTATTCTTTTTACACTCAGGATCTTCTAACTTCTTATTCATTTTCTCCCTAGTGACTTCATCAGATTTCTTATCTTCCTCAGTGCACTCAACGCAACTAGGTTTCTGCCTAGGCTTAAGGATTTCATTACCATCATAAAGCACCTTATGAGCATTTCTAGCCTTTTTAATTACCTCTGGATTTGGTTCCTCAACAAGGGGAATGCTATGCTTATCGCTTAAGACTCGATGCTTAGTGATCATGTGAGCAGTTTGAATCGTATTCCCTTGTACGTACAACTTATTTTCAAGCTTGTTTTTCAAAGTTTTTAGATTGGAAAAATCATTCAAAAGTTTTGATTCCTTAGCCTTGAATTCTTGCTTAAGCATTTTAACATTTTCTTGAAGTTCGTGTTTTTGCTTAGCAGTTTTGGAAAGCTTTTCTTGTAAGGAGTTTAACTCTTGTTTTAATACTTCTTCTCTAAAATTACTTTTTCTAATAATTGTACGCATTTGGATATCCATCTCCTGCTCACGAGTGGTAAGTTCAAACTTAGCACGCTGTTCGTATATGGCAACTTGATCCTTATAGGTATTGAGTTCAGTGGTCAAGGAATCATCAGGCACAAATGCAGTGTACTCATGCAATTCATAATCATCATTTTGAGGAGAAGATGCATACCTAGGTACTGCAGAAACTTTCATGCAACTTTCCTCTGCATTAACGTGCACAGGTTGTGGCCGGTGCATCTCTATCTTGGGTACATCCGAAGCTTCCATGGAGCGTTCCTTTGCATTAGCTTGCACGGGTTGTGACTGGTGCACCTCTCTCTCTTGTGAACATGAGCATGAAGATTCTATTTTAGCATTGTCCGACTCATCATTATTTGTTTTCTCTAACATTCTGCATTCAGCAACACCCGATTCTTCCACAGATACATTACCCAACTTATCACAACAATCTCTCAACTGCACCTGACACTCATTCACTTTTTCATCCTTTTGTGCAGTTTCCTCAATGTACTTTTTCACATTATCCATGAGTTGGATAAATGTCTCAATGAATTCCTGAATTTCCATTCCAGTATGTTTTTTTAAGGAAATTCCAGTCAAGTGTTGATCGTAATCTGCTGAATATTTCCCACTGATGAATGGCTGAAATTGTTTGTAGATTACTTGAAGAGCTGCACTGGAACCATCTTTTTGAACTTCTTCATGGGTAAGTTGCAGCTTTAAATGCTCTAAGTTCAACAGCAAGCTTCTTGTCAATGTAGGTAAGTCCTGGCGGAAAAGAGCACTACATGTTCGATCCCCAGCTATGGATAACAACTGTATGAGGTGCAGATGAAGTAGTTGATAGGGCTCAATGCTGCATTCCATTTGCATGGCGTTCTGTAGCAGGTGCAATTCATTCACATTGTACTCAGAACATGAAGATCTCACATCCTCGTTGTTTAATTCAAACATCTTTAATCGTTCAGTGTAGCATCCATTATCATTATTATCCACAGCATCATACAATTTAAGCACTTCTGAAATCACTGGGTCAGTAGAGTAAGACATGATGTGGTAGAATGCACGGGATTTTACAAGTCTATGATTTAAACCGAGAAATAGAATCTTTCGCGGGATTTTACTAAAATCAAGACTAAACCGTTAAGCAATGACCAATGGAATGTGTTAAGACGACTGATGGATCGACACAATGATAGACAATTGTGTGTTAGGTCTTATGATTGTTTGTGGGATAAGCAGAGATGTTGTTTGGTTGGGATTTGGGTTGGTTGTAGCACGATTTTATGGAGAAATTTAGGTCTAAAAACTTAAAAGCTCAATAACTTCCTTTCGGAGAGGATTTGGGCCTCGAAAAATTTGTTTCACGACATCGTGGTGAAACCTCACAATATTCAGGCTGTTCCGGTCATTTTGACAGGTATTTCGCTGAAAACGGAGTTACGGATCAAAAGTTATGGCCGTTTGAAGTTTTGACGTAAAAAGTCAACTTTGGTCAAACCTCTTCTTCGTAAAAATCAACCAAGTCGCTATAACCCTTGAACCAAGTCGCTAAGCACCAAGTCGCTAACACCTAATTCGCTATACCACCAAGTCGCTAAAGTCCCAAGTCGCTAAACAAAGGCAAGTCGCTAAATAGTAACTCGCTAAGCCTCAAGTCGCTAGCAAAAATTTGGCAGCAATTCGCTAATCAAGTCGCTAAAGATTCAAGTCGCTAAATAGCAACTCGCTACTGACCAAGTCGCTACCCGTAGTGGAGAGTCCACTACTTGTATTGTAAGTCGCTAGGCCTAAGTCGCTAGCTCCAAAAACTGCAACTCGCTACAAAATTGTAAAGCAAGTCGCTACTAAGAATAACAATCCGTGGCTCAAGTCGCTAGCAAGAAAATCTCAAAAACACCACTTTTCAATCCAAAAATAACCCAACCACGATGATTCAAGCTTACCAAATCAAAACCTAAACACTTGTGATGATTCTAAACACAAAAGTACTATCAAAATCCAAACTTTAACACTAGAAATCACCCAAATGATGCAAAAACCACTAAACTTTTTCAAACTCAAAAACCACCTAAAAACCACTAGAAATCCAAAGATGTGTAAGATATGATCTAACCATGGCTCTTGATACCAATTGTTGGATATTAGTTTTCCCATACACATCAAACCATAACTCAAAGTGGCGTATAAATGGAATTCTAGAGAGAGAAAGTTAGAGGTTTAGGGAACTTAGTGAGAGAAAGTGAAAGATATTATTATGAGCTCCAACTCTCTACCTTGGAAGGTAGAGAGTATTTATAGTCTTACATAAATCGCCACACATCGGGCTGTGGATCAGGCATACAGTGGGTAAAGACCCGTCCGTCCTCCACGGTGTTACTTAACTAAATACTACTTAACATAAAAGAACTACGACTACGAGCTTTCTAACGATTACATATACTTGAGGTGACCGACTCTTTAATACCTGGAATTTCTAATTCCTAACAAACTTGATGCAGGTTTTACTGACCAGGTTTTAATATTTATAATGTCTCGTTATACCTATGGTCTACCCTAATGCACTAACGGGCAGTGTACCCAGTCGTGTGTAGTGTAGTATTCGGTAAAACCGAGGTCGTCCCAAGAGCTATGTGTGCTGGATTAATACTAAGTTTAGGTGTCACAGATTTTAATATGATTATGATAAGGAATTAATTAACTACTAAAGCAGATAAAAGCAATAAAAGGCAAAGGTTGTGATCAATAAAGGAGAGTTGTGCTAACCTAGTTATTCATCCTAGCTAGTAATGTCTACGTCTAATTACTTCCAATTACTTCAGGTGGGGTCAAAGTTGAGAGGACAACATTTGGTCAATTCGCCCTAACCTATCAGCAAAGATGCCACCACTGGTGAAGTAAGGTGTCCCCTCATAAGTCCAGTTGTTCCTGGTCCCCTAAGCCGAGTCATTAAGTACCGCTACATGCTAGACTTATAATAGTGAGTGCCCGAACGTTAGCAACTTAAACACTCACCCCCTAATTCTTAAGTTCATCCAAATGGTAGGTGATCAGTTGGTCAAATCGCACAAGTAGAAAGGGTCGTCAGTTGGTCATATCTTACCCTTCCCGTCTTAGTCTACTCACTTAGGGTCAGTTGGTCATATCCCCTAAGCAACTAGCCTCTACCGCCATTCAAAACTACCGAAACAAGGGTAGCTACCAATAAACTATGCATGCATACACTTAGAAATAATTATGCGGAAGTAATATAAACGCAAATAAAACAATTAAGGAATCATAACTAGGCCAGCACCAAGAGGTGCTTAGCCGCTCATATTAACCATACAAATCAATTCAATAATTAATGTTATGAAATACATGAATCGAAAGTAAAGAAAAGATAAAATGCTAATGCTTATCGTAGGGGAGTTATTTCTCCCTTGGAGATAGCTCCGTATGCTCCTCTAGACCTGCCTTTGGCTTCTTCCCACGTTCTTTGGTTGTGGTGTGTGAAATGGGATGCTTTGAAATGCTGGAAATCGTGGGGTATTTATAGGCAAGATATGGGTTACGGCGTAACTAATAAAATAGTTACGCCGTAATCTTTAGGGAGAGTTACGCCGTAATCTTCTGATAAGTTGGCTTTCTGAGTCACGCTTTAGTTACGGCGTAATGTGAGAGATGAGTTACGCCGTAACTTCTTCAAAGTGAGCATAATATGATAAATCTTTAAAAATTCTCCAATTCCGCGTCTCTTTAGCTCCAATGCTCGTAATTCATCTGAAAGTGTAATATAATGAAAAACAAGCGTAAATCCATATAAATGATATAAATTACAAGCATTATCAGAGGAAATTGACACTTAATATTCAGGATAATTTGATGTTATCAGTAAACAACAAAGAAATTTATGCACAAAATGGTTAACACTTTCTCGAATAAGCTTTATTAACATAAACCTTTAACCTTTCTATTTGAATTTGTTTGAGAAGACATGGTTTTAAAACTGTATTTACAAATACATTTTAATTTGTTATCACAAACAAGTTTAAATAAAATATTTTTTACGTATTGTACCCTTTTTTCTAATAATACTTCGAGGAAAATCTGTTTTAAAATTGTTGAAAAAACTATCCAAAATCAGAAATGACAATAATGATACAATACTTGAAAAAAATTGAAAATTATAAACTAAAGTTACAAACATAAACAATAATCAAAGGAAAGAGAAAGTAGATAGAACCAATTCAAGAACATGATTGAGTCACGTGTTTGACATGCTCCCTTTAAAACAGATTCGTCGTTTATTCGGTGTCTGTTTACCAGGGTACAAAGATAAAAACAATTGTACTGCTGGAGGTGACTTTATGCCTGAAATTCTTACGGAGGTCAAGTGTGTTCATGTGAAAGTGTGTATTTTATCTTGGTGTTTTTCTTGATCCCTTTTGCTAATAAACTCAGAGGTTGTACTTATAGACCCAAAAGAAAACTGAAGGTCTAATGACCGGTCATTAAACCATTAAACTCGTTAAATGTCATTCGAAATCACTTTTAGAAACATTACTAACAATGCTAAATGACATTCAAACTAATTGTTATGAAGTCATTAACAAATATGATGTTAGAATTTTGACTTGTAACGAGTGAGCTTGATTTCATTTCAAAACACATCATTTTGAGAGTCGATATCTCATTAACAGTAAATTCGGTGAAAATTAAATAATTTACCAAAATTTTCCAACATGGATTGCGGAGGCTTCAATAATTCTCTTTGTTTGTAGATCTTTGTAGTCGCTGTTCGTGGGCATTTTCCCTTCCATTTCATGTAAAGTCATTCGACAAACCTATATATGTGGGGTTGCTTTAGGTCGAAAGTATGTTGAAGAGTCGTTCGTGATCATTGTAGTTTTAAAGTCAGTTGGTTGTAAGGCTGCTTTATGTCGAGAAGATGTTTAGAAGTTAGTTGCTAAAGAATTTTTTTGGTCATTTTGGTTGGAAGTGTCATTTGGAGTCGTCAAAAGTATTACTTAAAATTTTGCTGGTAGAGTCGTTATATATTTTTCGGATCATGTTCAAGTAATATTGTTACTTAAAGAGTCTAGAGTCGTAGTAACTATTAGCTTTATGCTAGTTTATATTTTAATTTATAGTTATTATTATAGAAACCGTAGTAATCTTCGAACCATTATTAACACTTATTTCATAACAGGTTTGAGTATGGCATTGGTGTTACGGCTTCATGTAGACAATCGCCTTTCCTCAATCGGCATCCACTCAATGACCATACACGAATAATACCAATAACTAGAAAACCTGATAAAAAACAATACTGCACCAATTATTCTACATCTCTTTACGGTTTACAAAAAAATTATGCACATTTTACTAGTTGTGTTCGAGTGACCCAAGGATAAAACCCTCCCTGCCCATTGCCGATTTCAAACCAGGGATTCCTCGTCGTCCTTCTTATCTCCGGTCAACTCAAGATTTATCCGGTTAAATCCAGGGCGTCAGGATCCCCATTGGCTCATACTTTTTGCCCATCTCTACTTGAAACCAAAACAAACATTGCATGAATAGATATAACAATGCATGCAAATCAAATTGTAACTTTTATTATCTAAATGACAATTTAAATACCGAAACTCAATTTTCTATTTTAACAACGAAAATAAAAAAATTAAGCACAAGTAGAATCTTGAAACAAATAAAGTTCATACAGCATATAAAAATGCCCAAAATGCCCCTGGAAACCCTAGGAGCTACACTCTGTTGCTCTATGTACTGCACTCCTACAAAACCCATGCAGGCCTTCTTACTGTCTTGTCTTTAGCCTCGTAATAATAATAGTAATCAAATTCATGAGTGCATGTGTACCTTATGTATTGTATTCAAAATAAATACCTACATATTCTTTTATATATATATATTTAACCTTTAATAATCACCGGCGGCGCTTGTCATTGATGACTGCAACTGTAGCAGGTGATGGTAACAGTCAGCTGCTGTAGGCCGTTGTTCTGGATTCTGATCCAAGCACCTGTTTTGCAACTCTCTCAACGCTTTTGGCAACCCCACCAGCCCACATGTTTTCAGCATTTGTCCCACACCCCACACATCTACTTTCACCCCATGCATTCCCCTGCCTTTCATCTCGGGAGCGTGTCTCCCGCCTACCGATGTCCCAAATATCTGAGACATCGGTGCAACACCTGCCCCGACATCATGTTGGGGTGGATATATTTGAGGTGCACTTGCTGCCTCATCAAAACCAATTATGAACCACTCATTTTCTCTATCGCTTCTTCGCATCACTTTATCCCACCCCAAGTCCCGGTGCATAAATGATAAGTCATGTAACGCGACTAAAGCTTTTGTTACATGTTTTAGAGCTTCCACTAACTGCTGGAAGTTTGAAAGCTTCAATTTGCAACCTCTTGGTTTGAAACTAAGGCTTAGGTCTTTCTCGGACGATTGAAAAATGAACTCCGAATGTGGGATTCGGTGATCAAGGAAATCATAGATTTCTTTTACCATGACCCATTTTCGCTTGCTTGAGAAAACCCTTGTCATGTAATTCGGTGTTAACTCAATAATGTTGTTGTTGCCTAAATCAATTCTTTCGAAGTCACTGTATGGGAATGGTTTATTGATTTGTTGAATGTTAGCACAACGATCAGCCAACAGTGAGAGCAATCCAGCTATCCTCCAACATGGGACTAAAGCTTTGATTCGATCTCCAGGTGTTGATAAGTCAACCGTGTGGAGATCAGTTCTGATGATTCTGTCATGTGTCCGACTTAATGCACAAAATGTGACGATATAACCAACAGCATAGTAACCTAAGATATAAGGAAGATCCATGTAACTCCACAACAATTTTTGTACCATTAATGAAGAAGGATCAAGATTATTATCTTCTCTTAATCTATCGGTTTCTTCCCCTCTCCACAAACAGAAATTCCGGACAAATCCAGTAACATTGGGCCATTGATCTTGTATCCCACTGTTTGCCAACACAGATAAAGACGGTTTTCGAATGAACACCATATCAATATTACTGAATTTTGATATGACACGATTTATGCAATCGTCCCAAAGACCAATGAACGATTCTCTTATTGTGATGGTAAGGGTAGGGTTTGATCGGGCAATTGGGCTCAGAATATCTAAACCAAAGGATCGACAATCCAACAGTTCAGAAGATGTGGTAAAGAACAATTCTTTCCCAGGAGGAAGGTCTCGATACAAGTCTTTTCTTAGAGGGAATCTCAGCTCTTCGGGTGGCGGTTCTTGCAAGTACCATGGAAGATCAATCAAGCTCGGTAAAGAGGGTGGTGGGACCCGAAGACAACCTAAGTAATATTCAGTAGGATCTTGAAATTCCCATGGTGGTATAGCTGCAACAACATGGTACATTACATGTTACAAAAATTAATAGATATTATGGCAATATTTAATAATGTGACAATGTTGTTCCCATCTCTACTATAAATTGATGTTACAAGAACATTAATTAGATAGCATTATTGTCTTACATCTAATTGGGGGCTCTAAAGGAGCTTGATTTCTGTCAGTACTCAATCCTGCATTTTATATATAAATACCTGTAATCTCTAAATTATACCAGAAAAATGTGAACATATATTAACGTTTTGATTATTACCTGTACTCCGACTAGGATGATGTGTTGACTTTCTTCTTCCAAAGACTTTGAGTTGTTGACCGGGAAGAAATCTATCAACAGAGAAACCTTTCAGAGGTGAATTAGCATCTTCAAATGCTTCCAAAGTGCAAGCAACCATTGCATCATCCAAGAAAGTGAGTTCGTCTGCGTTTAAAAAGCTTGTACCTTGAACCTTAATTCTACCTCTATGATGTTCACCATCTTCAGCCCATAAACTCACAAGTTCTTCCCATACCATTCTTACTTTACCAATTCTTCTTAGTTCTTTTAATGTTGATGACGATGATGTTTCATATTGACCAACTCCTCCTGTTACATCCATTGGTGAACCTTCTATACCTAATAAACTTCCTCTAGCGCCATGAAAATAACCTTCACCGGTTCCCGACATTACCATATGTCTGCCACCCCTCCCAACTACAAAAATATAACATTTCATTAGATAACTTTGTTACAAGAGTAATCAGAATTTTGGTATTGCTTACTAAAACAACTTCAAGCTGCTTCATCAAATAACAAGCCATTTGGATAAGAAATCCTAAGGGACTGTTTAAATCATTCATTAAAAATGCTTACTGCGTTTAGACGCAAACAAGTAGATAAGAAACTTCTCTGAATGTGATTGCATTTGATACAATTAGTAACATAGATAGCGCTTTGAGTTTGTTTGGTAATGTTTAATTATCCAACTTGATCATTCAGAACTGAAATGATTAGATTTAAGCATATATATAAAAACATAACAGATTTTTGTTCAGGTTACGCGAGTAAAGCGAGACTTAATAGATGTATGCGGCCTAATGGGGCATCTCCGGTTAAAGCAAATATGTCTGGAAAAACAATTTATTCATGGACATTTATCCTAAACAGTTAAATAGCTAACCTAATAAGCAACCCTAAACCTTAAAGATTAATTATTTATTACACTAAAACACAATAACCGAAACAACTTTACAAATCCTAAACTAAATAATGTGACACATAGAATAATGCTGCATGAGTTTATACCGGATGTTGAGAAAGGGAGATCGTCGTCTTTAAATGGCGGAGGTGGAAAAGATTTAGCTTCAACAAGCGCTAACCGTGAATCTTGATCACCTCCAGACGTCAAAAATAACGGAGACGTTCCTCGACAAATACTATTTGGCGGGGTTCTCATTCGAGAACCCATAAAACTTGCCAACTCTTCAAACACTTCTTCGTCGAAAGAGGCAGGCAATCTATGCAACTTTCGCTCATAAGGCGAAAGTCGAAAGTAACTCTTACCAATTTGCTCTCTTTCGCCCCCTCGTTCCCATTCATAAACCTTTCTAAATTCACCCAACATATTATCCCATTTAGTTCCCGCGGTTTTTGCATCACGGTTCACACCGTTTCGTTGCAAAAACTCCGCAACTTCTCTATCTTTTTCGGCCCTAGTTTTCCCTCTCCCTTGTAGTTGTGACGGAACTGGTGCGGGCGTTGAGGTGATAGGTGTAGGGTCTGATGCCCGATCAGACCCTGACACCCTATCGCCTAGACCAACACTCAGCCCACTACCACCTTGGTATTGTACCCTCCAAGCCCTTGCAAGCCATAACATTTCGTTGGGTTTCCAAACTGGGCTTACATATTTTCCTTTCCTCAATTGATGTTGAGAAAATTGTTGCTCACCTTCGGACTTGCTGGTCTCTTGTCCAGAGACCGAAAGTCGAGGTGAGTGAGACGGCGAAGAAGCCGTATCCGAAGACGAAGCAGCTGCTACCGCGGGGGACAAGATTTTCTCCGCGGTAGTTGTTACTGCTTGTTTTTGTGAAGGGGATGGTAAAAGTTTCCATTGTCCGGTTGTGCTAGCGTATCTAGGTCGTTTAGGGTTTACTAACTCAGTTGATAAGTACAGTTGTGAAGACGGTTGAGGTTGTTGTGGTGGTGGCGGTGAGAGGAACGTCGGTGCAGCGACAGTGGTAGCGACGGTGACAGATGGTGTGATATCATCTAGGGTTTCTTGTGTATTATCTTTAGGTGATGGTGTTGAATGTTTTTGTTGTTTTTTGGACTTGTCTCCTTTGTTGTCACTCATTTTATTATTACCAAGTGAAACTACACCATAAAAACCGCATGATATGTTAAAAAAAATGTTAAAGAAAGTAACAAGAACAAGGGATCAACATTAGTGATGAAATAGGTTAGTTCGAGCAAAAGGTGAGTTTCTTTTGTGTTTTGGGAAAAAAGTTGAGAATTGGTTTTCTGGGAATTTGAGATGGTTTTATATATTTGGAGTATGTATGTATATGTTGAAAAAGGTGATGTTTGAAGAAAGAGAAGTGTTTGCTAAAAGAAAGAAAGAGAGGTGAAGAAAAGCAAAATAACGTATGTGTTTTATTATATCATTGAAAGCAAAAGCAAGTCTTTTAGACAGAGAAAAAAAAATATACGGTACTACTCTGATACTCTCCCGCATTCGAAATATAAGCATATTTGCATATTTAAGATACCATTTGGATTATTTAATATTAAAACTTATGATTTAAATGAGAAAATAATATAATATATCACATAAAATAATGCAAATAAACTGTGGTTACATAAAATATGTATAGTTTCATTAATTTGCAGTGTTTTACAAATCTTGAGATTATATAGAGGAAAAGTCGAGAGAGATTGTGGAACCTGCTGTGATTAAGACATCTCAGTTTAACACTTCACACGATATTAACAACTTTATTAGCAGAAGAGAGAGAGAGAAAAAAGGAGTGAAAGTAATCATTGTTGCATTCAGAAACACGGCTAACAACATTTTTATTTTTTTTATTTTTTATTTATCTTTTTTTTATTATTTTTTACATTTATTTGTTTAAACTACTGTCTATCAAAAACTTTGAATTTACTCAACCATCATCAACTACAAGTCTACAAGCATGGCACGGTCACAAGATTGCCTCTTATTTCTATATACACTAGGAAAACAAATACTACTCCGTAATATTTGATTATTATTATTCTTTTTAAAGGTTTTCGCCCATCTATACATTAATTTAAAAAACATTAAAGTAATATAAAAATAACCGTCGGTTTTTAAACTTGCTAACAGTCATTGTCGGGGCTTCAAACTTGGCATTTACGTTGTCGGGAGTCTTCTTTTCAAGTTTTTTAGGCCAATTGAATCCTTTGACCCGTAATACTCAGGTCAATGTTCCGTTATTTATTATCAAATCCCGTCATTCCTATGAAATAACTATTTTGCTCATGTATAATGGTATCCATCACCCTTTTCTTCATTTCATTCAAACAAAAAAGTCATCCATCTCCCTTACATCTCCATGGAGACAAACATCCATCATCTCCCCCCATATTACTCAGATCTCCGAAGACCACCACAACAACGCGCGACACCGACAATGATGCCCGATCGATCTATCGCTCCAACCTCATTTTCAAGGTCTCTTACTTTTTATTTCTTTCGTTTTATATGTATTTTACTACACATGGGTCAAACAAAAAATTACTAACAAATAGCACGTTTCTTACCTTTTTTAATTACTTTACTATTTTCTGGTTTACTTGTTTAATTGCGTTTTTTAGTCGCGGATAAATGTATATAGAGATGGCGATATTTTTAATGTTAACTGATTATTTAGAATTAAATAATGTTCTTAGTTGTGTGTTTTTGTGTTTTGGATGGCCATCTATTGTGAATGGTTTTTCTAATGTGTCATCTGATGAAACTACACCAAGTGATATGCCTGTTGTTGTTTCTGGTAAATGTATTTTATGGAAATTATTAAGGAATTGGATGAGTATTTTTTTAGGGCGGCTGATTCTGGTGGCATGATGTCTGCTTTGTTGGAAGTTCCTAAATGCATCTCAGTTGTGCCATCTTTTGATGTGCCGACAATGTTGATGTATTTTCATCACTAGGCTACACCCTTAGGTTATTCAAATAAGAATTATAGTACCATTAGATAACTTTTTTGCTTTTGGTGTTTGGGTATAGTGAGACCGAATCTGATTATGGTTATTTAGAGGATGTTGGGATTGCTTATTAAAACTGCTTGTTTCTTTTATATAAGCGAACTTTGAATGGTTATTTGTCTGTCTGAGGGAAATAAGCAGTTTGAGAATTCTTATTCAAATGACTTATCTTATTATGGTTAACTATTAAATCCTTAAACAAGTAGAATTTTCGAGCACTAAAAATTCAATTATTCACGTTTCTATAACAAAAGAAAATCGAAGCACTTTTTCTTGCAATGCCTTTTGTTACGTTTCTGCTAAACAATTCCAAACACCCTCAGCTGTCAAATAACAAAGTTTAGATGGAGCTACAACAGATCCTGAATAAATGATTATTTGATTAGTTATAGGTCGTTTTGTTTAGTTGCAAAATCACTTATCTTTCTAAACTCTTAACTTAACTTAGATAATGGGGGTAATGCTCGCCTTTGCTCACTTATCGATATACATTGTTGTTTTTAAACTTCTCTATTGATTTAATGTCTTTCTCGTGAAGAAATAAGAAGAGGTTTTATATCAGCATCGTCATAGTAATCAGGTCTTCTTTTGCTGCTGATACACGCGGAAGGCGCGTTCGGGGTCAAGAAAACTTCCTTTTCTTCGAGCAAGCTTTTCAACCTCCTAGAAAGTGAACCTAATCGTTGTAGTGTAGTATGGGGTAAGCCTCGGGGATTGATATCGTATTCTAGGGAAATAGGAATGCTAGTAAGAAATATATGACGAGAAGGTGGGGTTGAGGATGATTCTTTTTTTACCTTTTTTGGTTTTTTAGAAAGCTAATGTAAAATCTCGGGGCAATTGGTTTGGGGGTGGTACTTCTACCGATTACTCTATTTTAACTAATTATCTAATTACTATGGGTAGCTATGTCTAATTGAGGTGTGCTCGTATGATGATTAAAGATGTGTTCACTTAGATACTATTACTCCTTAGTTATCTTTTATTGGTTGGTTGAGTTGTCACGTCCTTTATCTTAACGCGTTGTATTCCTAAAGGTCGTAGGGTATGCGTGGTCCCTAGTTCTTTGAGGTTATCTCTCGTATATGACTCACGGAGTCGGCAAGCCTAAGTTATTTTATCCATGAACCATATCATCATAAAGCATACTCAAGCATTAAATACAACAAAGATGCCTAGTTGCACTCCTAAGCCAATTTCAATTAAGACAAAAAACAACCTAACAATAATCAATAACTAGGTTTCATAGATCTAAGCAAACACACAAGTAATTTAGCTAGACATGATAGCCAAGCAAACATACACACAATTAATCGAATATAGAATAGATATAATGATAAATTGGATTAACAAACTTATCTTGATGTGTAAAATAGGGTATGGGACCCTAGAATACTGTCCAAGTTGGACTACAAGTGAGTTAGGGTTTGCTTTCCAAAATTCTACCTCTTAAAATACAGAAAATTTGAATTCTATATATAGATTTATAATCGTGACGACGTCACCTTTTGCATAGGACGCCGTCAGGTCACCGTCATTAGGGTTTCGTTTTGGCCAAGTCATCGATGGGATGACGTCACTTTAGAGTTGTGACGCTGTCGGTCTTTGGTTGAGACGTCCTCTTGATTCTAGATCTGGGCCGTCTGGAGTGAAAACTGTTAGTGACGCCCTCCATAATTGAAGCTTGACGCCGTCAGGTTGTAAGACCAGAAATTTCACTAAGTCTTCGCGTGCATGTTTTGATCAAGTCTTCATAGAGGGACGGCGTCGCTCTTTGGATGGACGCCGTCAGGTTCTGCTGATCAGTCTTAAGTGGCTTCGATCTTGACTTTACCATTTTCTTCATGTATTTGCTCCTTTTTCGTCCAAATGTGCTTCATTCTAGCATTTTGCTTCCAAAAGACCTAAAAAGTAAAAAGGAACGAAATTAAGCAGTAACAGATATAAAATGTGTCGAAATAGGGCTTAAATGACCCCCTAAAAGCGTACGTTTTAAATCCTTATCAAATATCCCTACACTTGGTATTTGCTTGTCCTCAAGCAAAAGTGCTTTTGACCAATCAATTTATAAGTTAGGGGGCATGAAGCATTGGCTTAAAATAGTTTACAACAAGTAAAAGCACCAAAATAGTCATAACAAGCACGGAAATTATATACTAGCACCTCACAAGTGGTGTTTGGATTCTCTCATCTCTCGGGTTTATATGAAATATAAATGAATGGAAATGGAAGATAAACACTCATTACCTGGTATAGTACATAGATTACCATATGTAATACCTGGAATTTCTAAAGTTCACAAAAAGACCAAAATACCCCTACAATCAAAAAGTATGGATAATTAGTTTAAAGAATACCAAATAAGCTATGTAAATTCAGAAAATTATTAAGAAATATCACACATGATCCAAATAAATATTAAACACTTTGTAAAAGGTAATTTTATAGTTTATGATTTTATAAAATTCGTTTTGTATTTTAACTAATTAGCCGTATATATTTAAATTGTTTTATAAAAGAATTTAATTAATAAAAGCCCAATATAAATTTATGAAATTAAGAGTCCATTTATTTTAAGTCCAATACATTATAAAGCCCACAAGAAAAATTATAAATCCTATATAAACTCATTATACGGTTCATATTAATCCCTAATAACCGAATTACCCCAAACCGACTCCCAAAACCCTCCATAATTCGACTTCCAGTTTCCAGGGCTTCAAGCCATTTTTATTGGACAAGTTTGAAGGTAAAGAAGGTGAGAAAAATCGTGTTCGAGGTCCTAAGCTGCTGGTTTGATCGTGGTTAGTTTTTAGGTTGATTAGGGTTTCGGCGAGTGGAGTTTTTGTGTTTCTTTTGTTCTAACGACCAAAGCTCATCAAGGGTATGTTTCTAATGTTGCTTTCAGTCCTACAAGTCATATAGAACCTGTAAAAATTGGCCATGCATAATTAACAAGTCACACGAAATTGTTTTGGATTAAAAACCCTAAAAACGAATAAACTAGCGAATAAGCTTATGATAATTTTTAAGACCATGATTTTATTTTTCCAGAAGCTATTACATGTTATAAGACCTGAATAAAATACATATTTGTGAATTCGAAGCTTGTGTGAATTGTCTTGAGTTTTATTGTTCGATTAAGCATGGAAAAAGGAAAGAATTATAAAGGGACGATTAGGGTTTGCATGAACTAGGGTTTTCTTGTTATCATTAAGGGTAATAAATGAAGTAATAATGATGAGCTAATGATTGGTTTAATCTAGGTTTAGGGCTTGTACTTGAACTATGCATTATTCGGTTATACATAAAAGTTTGGGTTGGTTTTGTAACTTATGAAACTTAGAGGTTATTTTTGTGAACAGTAAAATAAAGGTACAAAACGTATAAAAATAAGTATGGGGGTTAAACGTGTAATTTTGGATATTTAAAGGGCCATTCGAATTGTTATCAACTTAAAAAGGTATGTTTTGTAAATTCTAAAACCTTTGGGCTAAAAGTGTAAAATCTGATAATAGAAGGTTAGATCGTATAATTAAAGATGTTAAAGGTTCAACATGTGATTTTGGGTAATTATGGGTCAACATGTGTAAATGAATTACGTAAGGACGTGCATGAGTTTTGAGGTAACTTCGGTTTGTTTTCATATACGTTCTAGGTGAGAGTGGAAATCATTAAAAGAAGTAACATGTGAATTAAATGCGTACTAAATGATATTAAAAGTATGGGAAACCCTAGAACATAAATAGGAAGTCGATTAGGGTTAAAAGCTAAGTGTGTAATTTCGTTATTTCATGTAAGTTATAGAAGTTGTGTAAACTATTTTGAAAGAGAGTCCTAAAATCCGTTATTGACATTTGTAAACCCTATACTTTGAAAGATGATCATATAAGTCCTCAAATAAGATAAGTATGCCATATTAAACCCTTAAGTTTACCGTTGTCATTTGCAACCCATAAGTTTGGCTAAGTAATGACTAATACTCTAAAATGTTGTAATTCCGTCCGTCCCTAAAAATAAGAATAATCTGACAACTCTAAAAAGTATTAATGAGATTAATCCGTTATACTAATAAGTATTAAATAAATCATAATCCGTGTAGATTCGTTGGAGGAGATGCGACGTTACATCTTCGTATTCGTTCATTCGTTGCTTTCCTTTCATTTGCTTTAAGGTACGGATATTCTGTCTTATTTTAAGACACTTGTGTTATCGTACAGATATTCTGACCTTTTCAGTAAAGGTCCCTCATGTTTTCCTTCTTTGTCATTCTCTCATGCTTATTAGGATTTCCGATGCCATTGCTATGAACCCTTTCCTGAATGTTTGATCTGTTACTTATCTGAATTTATGTTCTAGTGAACTATGCAATATCCGATGTGAACTTATGTTAGGAAGACTTTGATATATACATTTGATTGAACCCTTCTATATTGGATTATGAACTTATGATTATGAACCTCTGGTTATGAACTTCTGTTTATGAATATATGATATGCCATTGTGATATGAACTTCTGACTTCTGACTATCTGAGTATGAACCTTATGATATGAACTATCTGATATGTTATCTGTGACCTTGTGTGTGACTATGATCTGTGCCATATCTGAAAATCTGTTTGACTTAAGTTGGTTAATAATAACCAAATATTTAACTAGTCATGGGGGTTCCATGTCCGTATCAGTGATGCACCTCTGATATGACTCTAGGGCAGTAGAGTGATGTTCTGCCACGTCTCTGGATGGTGAAGCATATTTTTGAATATGTAGGAAGGGGCGTATGGATGCATCCTAGATCTGATCTGTTATCTGATATGTTATCTGGTGAATGATGTCGTGTGCAATACGCGTCTTCACAAAAATCTGGGAGCTAGCTACTCCATGTATTTTCTGATGTTACCTTTTTAAGAAGAAAGATATTTCTAATATGTTATGATTAATGAATGTGCTTATGACGTATTTGTTTAAGTGATAATTAGTTGCCATGCTAGGATAAGACTAATACGTTAAAACATGATTCGTATATCTGATATTATGATTTGTTATTGTTACGTGAATGCGTTGATTTGTGAGATGAATGTGCTAGTGTATAATTGAGTGTTTTAAAGGTTTAATTATCTGTCTGCATATGTGACCTGCCATATTTAAGACTTTGCTAAGGTTAGGAATTGATCTGAGAACTGGTTTAGCTATTTTATCTGCCATGACTTGTCTGCTATTTCCGCTGCTATAATATTGAATTGAGTGCTTTAAATGTTGATTTATTGATTCGTAAGAATGCCATGTTTAAATTCTAGGACTGTTTCCGTTAGTCTCTAGACGTTCCGTTTGGCTTATACGTAATTTGTTATTCTTGGTATGTTATGTGTTTGGTTGTTCTGATGTGTTTGCGTTTATGTCATTAATGTGCTATGTGATGTCTAAACTGTTATGTGGTTGTTTAGATTTCTGTATATTTGTGCTTCCGCAGAATTCTAAAAGACCCTTCGTCATTATTTCATTTTATTTTCGTTATTCGTTTTGTTTAGCTTTTGTTTCGTTATATCTGTTCACTGGGCTTTGTAAGCTCAGCCGCACTTTTCTTTTCCTGCGGCAGGTATTTAGCATTCAAGATGAGCTTATGGGATAGCTGATCTGGGTTGAGAGTAGAGCTGAGAGCAAGATTTGACCATAGAGATCTTAGATTTATTTGAATATTAAATTATTTATGTTTTCTTTTGAACATTTTGTAAAGGCTTCCGCTTTCGTACATTAGTTAAAGTTCTGATATGAAACCGTATTGTGATATCTTTACCCTTGTCGGGTCGGGGTGTTACAATTTATGGTATCAGAGATCTAGGTCTTAGGACCCTTAGAGCTTAGGCTATGACCCGTGAGGATTGGGTAGACATTAGGCTTCCGTCTGTTCAGATATCTTTCGATTCCTTTTGATGGTCGTTCAGATTTGACTTCGATATCCTCTTGCCTTCACTGAATTGGCCCTCCTTTGTTCGCATCGAATTTTGTTATTTTGTTTTCGCTCGTCCGTTTGTCGATCGTTAGATGGAGACTACCCGTGGAGCCGAAGAAGATGGTGCCGACCCTGCGTTGCTGCGACGGTTCCTGTGCTGGAGAGGTTCGTGAAGCAGAAGCCACACTCGACTGCCGTGCTGTTGGAGACATCAGGATGCTGTTGGAGATAGTTGGATGGACCAACCAAAGGCGCAAGAGACGGAGACAAGATTCAACCGGTGGCTGAGAAGATTCATCTACTTCATATGATTTGGGCGCGACTTATGTCACTCTGATTCGTTTGTCATGCGTCTCAAGACGGTTTGATATTCTGATAAGTGATTCTGATCTGTATTTCTTTTCTCTGATTTGTTCGGAACTCGGTGTGAATCGTGAAGTTTTATCATTTAGCATTCTGGTATATCTCAGCTTTTCTTTCTGGATCGCCAGTAATAAGTCATGAGGAAGAATACGAGGTGGATTCGGATTTGGAGTCTACGGCTACTAGTAGGTTCAATCCGACACAAGAATAGGAATTTCGCTTCTGATTTGTTACCCTCTTTATGAGAATTTTCTGACAGTTGATTTTGAGTTAGGTTCTTTTGTTTTCATTTTGACGTTTGAATCTGGGATTATTAGGTTTTCTTTTGGAAGTTCATCTTAAGACGATTCTGCAAATTTTGTTTGATTAATGGAAATAAAACAAAATTTTGGAGGTATAGTTCCTGTCTGTTGTTTCTTTCTGATAGATCCGTTAAGTTTCCGTTAGTCCTCGTAAGTTTTGTTCGCTATTTATTTTCTCCATGATGTTATTACCGCTTGAATGAAGTATGACCATCATGATGGTATACTCATGTAGATCTGGTTTGTTATAGTATGTTACTTGCTATCTGTGTATTATCCGTATGTGGTATGTTTTGTTACGATATTAGTTATGTGTTTTGTCATGACCCGAGACCAAATATAGCGACAATAAGAACTTGTTATGTAATGCAAGTATTATGACGCCTGATCAACGTAATAATATCGAGATCATATAATCTGAACTTATTGAAGGTATACGACGTCTGGGAAATGCCTGTGATTGATGTGTGTATAGACTTTAACTTGTATCTGTTATTTGGTGCTTCTCATGTTCGTTTGAAATTCCGTACCTATTTGTGAGATTTCGTCGATATTTGTTACGTATAAGTTTTGTGTGTTTGGGATCCGAGGTTGTTATGATCTGTACGAACCTATAGATTGCTATGACCACCTTAAGCTTATATGTCTCCACATATTTCTGCGACTATTGAGGCCGATAGGATTTATTTCGTCTACGCATATGATGTCCTCATCATTAGATATCTGAATAAGTCGGAATTTGTCGTTTGATTTTCTGTGTCTCATCTGTTCTCCGCCATTATTCTGATAAGAAATCCATTTGTTCCGAGATAAGATTAACGTTCGTTATCTTCCTAGAAGTTCTGAAATCCGATTCGTTTTCTGTTCTGTTCCGTCTTGTCCAATTTCGAGGACGAAATTTTCTTTTAGAGGGGAAGAATTGTAATACCTGGAATTTCTAAAGTTCACAAAAAGACCAAAATACCCCTACAATCAAAAAGTATGAATAATTAGTTTAAAGAATACCAAATAAGCTATGTAAATTCAGAAAATTATTAAGAAATATCACACATGATCCAAATAAATATTAAACACTTTGTAAAAGGTAATTTTATAGTTTATGATTTTATAAAATTCGTTTTGTATTTTAACTAATTAGCCGTATATATTTAAATTGTTTTATAAAAGAATTTAATTAATAAAAGCCCAATATAAATTTATGAAATTAAGAGTCCATTTATTTTAAGTCCAATACATTATAAAGCCCACAAGAAAAATTATAAATCCTATATAAACTCATTATACGGTTCATATTAATCCCTAATAACCGAATTACCCCAAACCGACTCCCAAAACCCTCCATAATTCGACTTCCAGTTTCCAGGGCTTCAAGCCATTTTTCTTGGACAAGTTTGAAGGTAAAGAAGGTGAGAAAAATCGTGTTCGAGGTCCTAAGCTGCTGGTTTGATCGTGGTTAGTTTTTAGGTTGATTAGGGTTTCGGCGAGTGGAGTTTTTGTGTTTCTTTTGTTCTAACGACCAAAGCTCATCAAGGGTATGTTTCTAATGTTGCTTTCAGTCCTACAAGTCATATAGAACCTGTAAAAATTGGCCATGCATAATTAACAAGTCACACGAAATTGTTTTGGATTAAAAACCCTAAAAACGAATAAACTAGAGAATAAGCTTATGATAATTTTTAAGACCATGATTTTATTTTTCCAGAAGCTATTACATGTTATGAGACCTGAATAAAATACATATTTGTGAATTCGAAGCTTGTGTGAATTGTCTTGAGTTTTATTGTTCGATTAAGCATGGAAAAAGGAAAGAATTATAAAGGGACGATTAGGGTTTGCATGAACTAGGGTTTTCTTGTTATCATTAAGGGTAATAAATGAAGTAATAATGATGAGCTAATGATTGGTTTAATCTAGGTTTAGGGCTTGTACTTGAACTATGCATTATTCGGTTATACATAAAAGTTTGGGTTGGTTTTGTAACTTATGAAACTTAGAGGTTATTTTTGTGAACAGTAAAATAAAGGTACAAAACGTATAAAAATAAGTATGGGGGTTAAACGTGTAATTTTGGATATTTAAAGGGCCATTCGAATTGTTATCAACTTAAAAAGGTATGTTTTGTAAATTCTAAAACCTTTGGGCTAAAAGTGTAAAATCTGATAATAGAAGGTTAGATCGTATAATTAAAGATGTTAAAGGTTCAACATGTGATTTTGGGTAATTATGGGTCAACATGTGTAAATGAATTACGTAAGGACGTGCATGAGTTTTGAGGTAACTTCGGTTTGTTTTCATATACGTTCTAGGTGAGAGTGGAAATCATTAAAAGAAGTAACATGTGAATTAAATGCGTACTAAATGATATTAAAAGTATGGGAAACCCTAGAACATAAATAGGAAGTCGATTAGGGTTAAAAGCTAAGTGTGTAATTTCGTTATTTCATGTAAGTTATAGAAGTTGTGTAAACTATTTTGAAAGAGAGTCCTAAAATCCGTTATTGACATTTGTAAACCCTATACTTTGAAAGATGATCATATAAGTCCTCAAATAAGATAAGTATGCCATATTAAACCCTTAAGTTTACCGTTGTCATTTGCAACCCATAAGTTTGGCTAAGTAATGACTAATACTCTAAAATGTTGTAATTCCGTCCGTCCCTAAAAATAAGAATAATCTGACAACTCTAAAAAGTATTAATGAGATTAATCCGTTATACTAATATGTATTAAATAAATCATAATCCGTGTAGATTCGTTGGAGGAGACGCGAAGTTACATCTTCGTATTCGTTCATTCGTTGCTTTCCTTTCATTTGCTTTAAGGTACGGATATTCTGTCTTACTTTAAGACACTTGTGTTATCGTACAGATATTCTGACCTTTTCAGTAAAGGTCCCTCATGTTTTCCTTCTTTGTCATTCTCTTATGCTTATTAGGATTTCCGATGCCATTGCTATGAACCCTTTCCTGAATGTTTGATCTGTTACTTATCTGAATTTATGTTCTAGTGAACTATGCAATATCCGATGTGAACTTATGTTAGGAAGACTTTGATATATACATTTGATTGAACCCTTCTATATTGGATTATGAACTTATGATTATGAACCTCTGGTTATGAACTTCTGTTTATGAATATATGATATGCCACTGTGATATGAACTTCTGACTTCTGACTATCTGAGTATGAACCTTATGATATGAACTATCTGATATGTTATCTGTGACCTTGTGTGTGACTATGATCTGTGCCATATCTGAAAATCTGTTTGACTTAAGTTGGTTAATAATAACCAAATATTTAACTAGTCATGGGGGTTCCATGTCCGTATCAGTGATGCACCTCTGATATGACTCTAGGGCAGTAGAGTGATGTTCTGCCACGTCTCTGGATGGTGAAGCATATTTTTGAATATGTAGGAAGGGGCGTATGGATGCATCCTAGATCTGATCTGTTATCTGATATGTTATCTGGTGAATGATGTCGTGTGCAATACGCGTCTTCACAAAAATCTGGGAGCTAGCTACTCCATGTATTTTCTGATGTTACCTTTTTAAGAAGAAAGATATTTCTAATATGTTATGATTAATGAATGTGCTTATGACGTATTTGTTTAAGTGATTATTAGTTGCCATGCTAGGATAAGACTAATACGTTAAAACATGATTCGTATATCTGATATTATGATTTGTTATTGTTACGTGAATGCGTTGATTTGTGAGATGAATGTGCTAGTGTATAATTGAGTGTTTTAAAGGTTTAATTATCTGTCTGCATATGTGACCTGCCATATTTAAGACTTTGCTAAGGTTAGGAATTGATCTGAGAACTGGTTTAGCTATTTTATCTGCCATGACTTGTCTGCTATTTCCGCTGCTATAATATTGAATTGAGTGCTTTAAATGTTGATTTATTGATTCGTAAGAATGCCATGTTTAAATTCTAGGACTGTTTCCGTTAGTCTCTAGACGTTCCGTTTGGCTTATACGTAATTTGTTATTCTTGGTATGTTATGTGTTTGGTTGTTCTGATGTGTTTGCGTTTATGTCATTAATGTGCTATGTGATGTCTAAACTGTTATGTGGTTGTTTAGATTTCTGTATATTTGTGCTTCCGCAGAATTCGAAAAGATCCTTCGTCATTATTTCATTTTATTTTCGTTATTCGTTTTGTTTAGCTTTTGTTTCGTTATATCTGTTCACTGGGCTTTGTAAGCTCAGCCGCACTTTTCTTTTCCTGCGGCAGGTATTTAGCATTCAAGATGAGCTTATGGGATAGCTGATCTGGGTTGAGAGTAGAGCTGAGAGCAAGATTTGACCATAGAGATCTTAGATTTATTTGAATATTAAATTATTTATGTTTTCTTTTGAACATTTTGTAAAGGCTTCCGCTTTCGTACATTAGTTAAATTTCTGATATGAAACCGTATTGTGATATCTTTACCCTTGTCGGGTCGGGGTGTTACACCATAAGCTTGAGAATATATCAAACCTCCACCGCTTTGGCGTAAGCACCTAGGAACAACTATCTAAGAGGTCTTTACAAGAGTTGTAACGTTAGGCTTAGGGTAGGTGAAGGATATTGGTTTTCACAAACACACAATCATACACACATAGATTCGAATGAGTTAAGTTCTAGAGAGAGAAAGTGAAGAGAGTTGGGAACTTCTAGTGAGAGAAAGTAAATGATATATTATGAAGCTCCAACCCTTTGCCTTGCTAGGAAAATGGTATTTATAGTGTGTTACATGAAACGCCTCCTACGGGCTGTGGATCAGGCATACAGTGGGTAAAGACCCGTCCGTCCTCCACGGTGTTACTTAACAAACTACTAACTATTACTAAATGACTACGACTATGAGCTTTCTAATGAATACATATACTTGAGGTGACCGAGTCTTTAACTACTGGATTTTTTAAATCTTAACAGTAGGGAAACAAAAGGTTTTGTTGGATAGGGGATATTTAGTAGTGGCAAATTAAAAATCTTATGTTATAAGCATGTAAAGCGTGGCGTTGCTAAGCCAAGACTCGACTCACTAACACTAGATAACTTGAAACAAAACAAACATAAATTTAAAAACATAAACATAAAGATAGATGTAGGATGGTAGCCTGTATGTTTTTCTTCATTTTTTTCATTTTTTTTAACACATTTTTTTTTTACTATACCATCCTCTACGATAACATCAAAATATAAGGGATTTATAGGAGCATCCCTACACTTGAGTTTTTATTTCTCTAACACTAATTGACCCGATTTGAAAAGATCAAAACACTTGGAGTATTTAATTACGTAGACAAAGGGAATTTGAATTTATCGTTCTTTCCCGTTACTCCATAAAATATTACTTTTTACCCATGAGTCCCAATCGTCCCAAAACTGTCTACAAAAGATATGACTCAACTTAGCAACCATGCAAGTAACTAGATATTTGAACTAAGGGTTTAGTAATGATAACAATAATGAACTAAAGATGAGTGCATACAAGGTAGGCTAAGGCGATTTGAGTGTACATTTGAGGGTGGATTGTAAACAATGCTCTTCATTAATATTCTGAAAAACCGAAACATCACGAGAACCATGAAAAGGATAGGTTCTGAGGGGTTAACTAGGGGTATCGTGTACTAAAGATGAGTACATTTCAAGGGTGTAGGGTAATTACTCAACCGATGTGGAAGATGTAATTATAATACAGGTTTCAAACAAGGGTTATCCTAACACCTCTTATCACTTAGTTACTCCTAACTACACAAGTGTAGTCTCACTAGCGATCTTGGAATGCATTACAAAACAAGTTCTAGAATCTATTATACTACCGGTACACTCTCTAAGCATTAAAGGTGAATGTTTTTATTCCTAAAGATCTAGGGGCGGACCTCACATTTTTGGGGTGAAATTTGAGTGGTAAACGGTTTTTGTGCTAGTCATATAATTCCTATACATGAGACGCTTTATTGAGACTAAAGTTTAGCTCGTAAATGTCATAAAAAAATTTAAATTTGGCGCAAAAATTATCCTAACGAATATTTCTCATAGTTTATTACACAAATTACCAAGGACAAGACAAATGATCAAATGAGTGAATAGTTTCTAAGTTCCCGTTTTATTCTCCCTCCCTACACTTAAACTGAACATTGTCCCCACTGTTCCCCGAAAATATCAAAGTTATGATAAAGGAAGGTAAGTAAGGAAAATAAACTAATACTCCCCTGATTAGCTCGGTAGGATATGTATGAAGTTGCGGTTAAATTCTTTTCCCAGAAGAACGCATAAGTAATAAGCTTCATCCAATGTATGTTTCTTCTTCTTGCCAAATATAACCTGCACACTTATAAGAAAAGAAACGAAATATTTGCGTAAAAACGGCGGTAAAACTATATATGACACATAACTACACTAGAAAGCAAGTAAGATATAATGCTTGTGGAATGGATGTTTGCAGTTTTTCTGTCAAATTAAGACTTGGGAATTTCCAAAAATTTATAAGTTGCACAGAAAACGAAAACTGAGTAATCTGTTTCTACATAGCCCGACGTCGTCAGGCTTTAATCATGACGCCGTCAGGTTGTCCTGACAGAAAGTGGTCTGCTGCGTTTTTTCTCGAAAAATTCTAGAAAAATTACATCATTAAAACCTGAAAAAATTCCTGCAAAACATCCATTATGACTCGATACAAACATTTGACTCTAACAAACACACAAATATATCAATTTCACTAATTGTAATTCTCATGTTCATGTTCTTAAAAAACGTATGTGATCTTCCCTACACTTATCTTTTTGTAAAATGCCTTTATATGTAATTAAGACGAGGTTAAAGACAAAATAAAGCATTTTCACAAAGTCTAACATGAGAATAAACAATAATGAAAAAGATATAAGACACACAAAAATTGAAAAAACAAAACAAGCAAACAATTAAGCATGGGTTGCCTCCCACGAAGTGCTTTTTCTTTATTTATAAGTCTGGGATCATCTAACTTCTTAGGTAACTTAGTTTGCATAAATGCGGACTCACATTCTCCTAATTTTAGTTCTTGCTCATATTTATCTTTTAAAGGAGTATAGTAAGGCGCATGAGTCAAGACTTCAAGAACCGGTTTTTCTTGGTGAAGCTCCTTATAATCCTCTTCTAGAGTGGGTTTGGGTTCTTGATTGATAGGTTTCTCAAGAGTTGGATGGACCGTTGGCTTGGGTTGCTGGTATCTCATGACGGATCATTTGGACCCCGTGTTGATGGCGTTAACCGAGTGGACTTTTGGGTGTGAGGAGCATGGATATGCACTCTCCTTTGGTGAGCAAGAACATGAAGTCGATGAAATCAAATTCACTTTTGGGTTCTTTATAGTGTCACATGGGAGTGCTCCGATATCTCGGTCATTGAATGATTTTAAGAGGTGTCGAGCTTGGTTGTCATCTCGCTTTGTCGTTGCTTGAAATCAGCTTCAAGCTTAGTCAATCGAGCTTCTTGAGATGGCATGAACTTGGACACCATTCCATCAAGACTAGTGAAAGTTCCAGTGTTTGGAGGATTGTTGTAGGAGGTGTGGTTTGTTTGAGACCTATTGGGTGGACTAGATGAGTTATTTTGGTATGGGTTCAAATTTTGGCTCCACCTAAGGTAAGGGTGATTTCTCCATGAGGGGTTGTAGGATTTTCCTAAGTTGTTTTTCTGGGGCTTGAAAGTGTACCACTTCTCCCCTGCTCCATCGGTACGTGTTGAGGTGTAGTCTGCAAAATCTTTTTCGGGGAGTCTTGTGTAATCACGAGTGTCATGGGGACCACTACATAATTCACAAGGTAGGGTGATTTTGTTCACTTGGTGTGAAGGCTTTGGATTCCCGTAGGATCTCATTAGGAATTTGACTTGATCTTCAAGTTCGAGCATCCTACGATTGGAAGGTTGTGAGTCAATGGGAGGCAAGGAGATGGTCTTGACAGTTTTAGGCAACTCACGGGGGTCATTCCAACATTCGTTGTCATAGAGGGCAAGGTCCTCTATTGTACCTCACGATTCTTCCGCGGTAAGCTCACTAAGTTTGCCACCGGCCGCTTGGTCGATGTTTTGCCTAGTTGAGAGATTGACATGATCGTAAAAGATTTGGACTTGAAGCCAAAGATCGATGCCATGATGAGGGACTTTGTGGAGCAAGTCCTTGAATCGAGTCCACGCCTCGTAGAGAGTTTCTCCTTGACGTTTTTGGAACATCAAAATGTCATTCCTTAGTTTGGTAGTTCTTCCCGGTGGGAAAAATTGGGCGAGGAAACGAGTGGTGAGATCATCCCAACTTGAGATGGATTGATAACGCTACACGCGTCGTTCGGGGTCAAGGAAACTTCCTTTTCTTCGAGCAAGTTTTATAACACCCTAGGCAGTGAACCTAATCGTTGTAGTGTAGTAATTAGGGTAAGCCACGGGTATTGATATCGTTCTCTAGGGGAATAGGAATGCTAGTGAGAAGTTACTACGCTAAGGTTGAGGTTGAGGAAGATTATTTTTTATCTTTTTATGTTTTTTTAGAAAATGAAAAGGTACGAATCTCGGGTATTGGATTTGGGGGGTTGGTATTTCTACCGATTACTCTACTATTATCTAATTATCTAAGCTAAGGTTGTGATAGTCTATGTCTAATTGATGTGTACTCGTATGATAGTTTAAAGATGTGTTTACTTAGGTTTTACTACTCCTTAATTATCTCCTATTGATGGTTGATTTGTCACGTCCTTATTCCTAGTTGCGTTGTGATTCTAAGGCTATAGGGCGTGCTTATTTCCCTAACTCTTTGAAATTACCAAAGGGTCTTGTTTACAAATCCTCTAGTGATTTATAGACGCCTACTCTACGGTTGTCCTTGAATACTTTATCCTACAATTACCTAGATAATTATATTCTAAAGTTCACAAAGAAATGTCAAGCATTAAGTACACAACGAATAATCTAGCGCACTCTAGATCATTAGTCAACTAAGATAAGTATCAACCAATCAATATTCAATAATTAAGTTTCATATTCCCTAAGCAAACACACAAATAAATTAGCCGGACATGGAGAACATGCAAGCATACACACAAATAATCAAAGACATAATTAAATTAATGAAGTAAATACTTATCTTGATGTATAATAGGGTTTAGAACCCTAAAATACTGCACAAGAAAGCCTTGGTTCGGTTTTAGGTTTTTACTCCAAAAGACTACACACCAAAAACTGAAAAATTCGGATTCTATATATAAGATTACATCTGCGACGGCGTCACCTTATGTTTCGTGACGCCGTCGTGTCGCCGTCATTAGGGTTTCGTCTTGGCCACGTAAACCTTGCGACGGCGTCACCTTATGACTGTGACGCCGTCCCCTTCAGCTCTGACGCCGTCTTGGCTGCATCTAGGCCGTCTGAGTAGCGACGGCCTATTCCTTTAGAACCTGACGTCGTCCCTTGAAAACATGCAATTTTTCTTCTGAGCCGTCGCAAAATTCCTTCCCGACGGCGTCGCAGATATGCAGTGACGCCGTCGCCTTATGTTTCAGCAGCTTTGAGTGTCTCGATTCTGACTTTGGCCATTTTCTTCGTATATTCGCGCCTTTTCGTCCAAATAAGCATCATTCCAGCATTTTGCCTTCAAGAGACCTAAAAAGTGAAAAGGAACGATATTAAGCAATAACGGATACAAAAGTGATCGAATAAGGGCTTAAATGACCCCTCAAAAAGGTACCTTTTAAAACCTTATCAAATATCCCTACACTTGGTATTTGCTTGTCCTCAAGCAAATGTGCTTTTAGCCAATTAATTTATAAGTTAGGGGTCATGAAGCATCCATTCAAAACGGTCCACAACACATATAAGCCCCGCAAAAGTCATAACAAGCACGGAAATTACATACTAGCACCTCACATGGGGTGTTTGGATACTCACATCTCTCTCGGGTGTATATAAGAAATATAACAAATCGGAAATGGAAGATAAACACTCATTAACCGGTCCTAGTACATAGATTACCATAGGCTTGAGAATAGATCAAACCTCCATCGCTTTGGCGTAAGCACCTAGGAAAGACTATCAAAGAGGTCTTTAAAGGGTTGTAACGTTAGGCTTACGGTAGGGAAATAAGGGTTTGGTGGGATAGGCTATATATTGGTGGATAGTCAAAAATCTCTATGTTGCAAGTATACGAAGAATGGCGTTGCTAAGCCAAGACTCGACACTCTAAAACTCTAGGCAACGAAAATAAACAAACATAATTTAAAAGATAGATGTAGGATGGTAGCCCGTATGGTTTTTTTTTTTTTTTTTTTTTTTTTTTTTTTTTTTTTTTTTTTTTTTTGCATACACTTTTACTCTACCATCCTCTACGGTACATCAAAATGATAGGGATTTATAGACACATCCCTACACTTGAGTTTTTATTACTCTAACACTAATTTGACCCGAATTGAAAAGATCAAAACACTTGGAGTACATTATTATGCAAACAAAGGGAATTTGAGTTTAACGTTCTCTTTCCTATGTTTCATAAACTTTAACTTTTCCCATGAATCCCAATCATCCCAAAACTGTATACAAGGGATATGACTCGACTTAGCAACTCATGCAAGCAACCAGATAATTGAACTAAGGGTTTTGGGTGATAACATAAATTTGCACTAAAAGTGAGTGCAATAAAGGTAGGCTAAGGCGATTTGAGTGTATATTTGGGGTTGGGGTGTAAACAATGCTCTTCATTGATATTCCGGAAAAACCGAAACATCACGAGAATCGCGAAAAGGACAGGCTCTGAGGGGTTAACTAGGGGTATCGTGTACTAAAGATGAGTACAACGCAAAGGGTATGGGGGAATTACTCAACCGATATGGAAGAAGTAATTATATTACAGGTATCAAACAAGGGTTTATCCTAATGCCTCTTATCATTTAGTTATTCCTAACTACACAAGTGTAGTCTCACTAGCGATCTCGGAATGCATCACAAAACAAGTTCTAGAATCTAATATACTACCGGTTCACACTCTAAGCATTAAAGATGAATGCTTTAATTCCTACTAATCTAAGGGCGATCCTCACATTTTGGGTGGAATTTAGGTGGTAAAGGGTTTTTGTTCTAGTCATGCAATTTCCTATCCATGAGACGCTTTTGTTAAGACTAATGGCCCACTCTTATACGTCATGAAAAAATTTTAAATTTGGCTAAAATTACCCTAACCTACATTTTCTCATGGTTTATTACACAAATACACTTGGACAAAGCAAACAGTCAAGGATAAGCATAGTTTCAAAGTTCCCGTTTATTTTCCCTCCCTACACTTAAACTGAACATTGTCCCCAATGTTCCCCGAAAGTATCAAAGTTATGATAATAGAAGGTAATTAAAAACGAAAGAAACTAATACTCCCCTGATTAGCTCGGTAGGATCCGTAAAAAGTGGTGGTTAAATCTTTTCCAAGAAGAGTTTTTGCGTGAAAGGCTCCTTCCAAACTTGTGTAACTTCTTCTTGATAAACTAAACCTGCACACTAGAAGAAAACAAACGAAACCTTCGCGTAAAATCGGCGGTAATAATATACATAAGACTCGATTTAAACTAGGATATAATGCTTGTGGAATGGATGTTTACAGAATTTGTTTTGAAAGTTAAGATCTGGAAAATTCCAAAATTTTACAAGTAGCTCAGAAAACGAGAAAAAGTAAGCTGATGTTTTTATTCCTTCCTGACGCCGTCAGGTTGCAATCCTGACGCCGTCAGGTTATCCTGACAAAAACTGGTCTGCGATTTTCTGGAAAAAAATTCTGGAAAATTTATATCTTTAGAATCTGGAAAAATTTCTGCAAAAACATCCATTATGACTCGATACAAGCATTTGACTCGAACAAACAAACATATATATCTTTTAGTTAATTGTTATTCTCATGTTCACGTTTCTTATGAAAACGTGTGTAATCCTCCCTACACTTATCCTTTATGTAAAATACCTTTATATGTAATTAAGACGAGGTTAAAAACAAAATAAAGCATTTTTACAATTTCAAACATGAGGACAAACAATTAATAAAAGATATATGACACTAACAAGCAAACAATTAAGCATGGGTTGCCTCCCACGAAGCGCTTTTCTTTATTTAAGAGTCTTGTAGCTAGACTCGTAGTCCTACCCCTACGTACCGATATAAGTAAGTCTATCCTCAACAATGTCGTAGGGATCAAACTTATCATTCAAGTTCCTAGTAGTACGTTCGGTTAAATATGCCTTTTCAAACATCTCACCATCGGGATCATAGATTTGTATCCTAATGTGCCACCTTCCATTACCATCGCTAGGTGTTCTATTCCAATCCCACATGTGTTCGGATTTCTCAACTATCCATTTATTCATGACAAGATTAACGGGCAAGCATCCTAGGAACTCGGTCATCTTCCTAAATACTAAGGCGTCCTCGAACGGGTTCACTTCTATATCCCTAGCCAATTCTTGTTCTTGGAAAGTTGCTACACTAGCAAAGGCCTTATCAAGGTAAAAAGGTCTTTGGGGGCCTATGATGTTCTTCTCAATCCACGGTCCATATCGAGAAGGCTCTCTATCCAACCTAATCTCTTGTGGGATTTCCTCATCCTTGTAGTACGAATGCCTTTTGACATCGTAAACCGATCTAGCACTCCCCTCTCCTACCACTATTTTGGACATCTTACAATCGATGATGGCACTAGCGGTAGCTAAAAATCCTCTTCCAACTAGTAATGGGCATGTCGGGTCCTTATTCATGTCTAGCACATGAAAGTCGGCCAAAAGAGTCAACTCTCCTACATGTACTACCATGTCCTTTATTATTCCAACCGGACGTGCTATACTACCGTCCGCTAATCCTAAGATAGTTTCCGTTGGTTCAATTTTACCTAAGTTGAGGCTTCTATGAAGGGACAACGGAACGAGATTGATGCATGATCCCAAATCGGCTAAAGCATCGAGTGGCTTGGAAGTTCCAAGTCTACACGGAAGAGTGAATAGCCCGGGATCATCTAACTTCTTAGGTAAGTTGTTTCGCACAAAGGCGGACCCATGTTTCCCAAGCCTAAGTTCTAACTCATATTTTTCTTTTAAAGCATTATAATAAGGTGCATGAGCTAAGACTTCAAGAATTGGTTTCTCTTGATAGAGTTCCTTGTACAGCTCCTCTAAACTAGGTTTGGATTCTTGGCTAACGGGTTTCTCAGGAGTAGGCTTTACCAAAGGTGCCGGGCCTTGGTATTTCTTGGATGACTTGGAACCCTTTTTGATAGCATTTACCGAATGAACCGTTGGGTGAGAGGGGCATGAATGTGTGTTCTCCCATGATGAACTAGAACATGAAGTCGATGCAATCGAATTCACTTTGGGGTTCTTTATGGTATCACTTGGGAGTGCTCCAATTTCCCGCTCATTGAAGGCTTTTAAGAGGGCATCAAGCTTGGTTGTCATCTCGCTCTGTTTTTGCTTAAACTCGGCTTCAAGCTTATTCAATCGAGTTTCTTGGGATGACAAAAATCTAGATGCAATTGCTTCAATATTAGTGGGGTTCCCGGTATTAGAAGAATTGAATCTGTTAGGCGAACTAGATGAGCTTTGGGGTGTGCTTGAGTTTTGGTTCCACTTAAGATTAGGGTGATTTCTCCATGAGGGGTTGTATGAGTTTCCTAAGTTGTTTTGTTCGGGTTTGAAAGTGTACCACTTATCTCCCGCTCCGTCGGTACGTATGGAGGCGTAGTCCGCAAAAGCTTGTTCGGAGAGCCTTGAGCAATCACGAGTGTCATGGGGACCACTGCATAACTCACAAGGTAGAGTGATTTGATTCACTTGTCGTGAAGACTTAGGATTTTTGTAGGAACTCATGAGGAATTTGACTTGATCTTCAAGTTCAATCATCCTACGGTCGGGAGGAGGCAAGGAGATTGCCTTGACGATTTTGGGAAGTTCACGGGGGTCATCCCAACTTTCGTTGTCATAGAGGGCAAGGTCCTCTATTATTTCCCATGATTCTTCCGCGGTGAAATCACTAAGTTTTCCACCGGCCGCTTGGTCAATGGATCGCTTAGTGGGAAAGTTGACATGATCATAAAAGATTTGGACTTGGAGCCAAAGATCAATGCCATGATGAGGGAATTTATGAAGTAAGTCCTTGAATCGGGTCCATGCTTCGTAGAGAGATTCACCTTGACGTTGTTGGAACATCAAGATGTCATTCCTAAGCTTAGTGGTTCTCCCCGGTGGGAAAAATTGAGCAAGGAAGCGAGAAGTAAGATCATCCCAACTTGAGATGGAGCCGGCGGGAAGTCGCTCAAGCCAATTACTAGCTTGGTCCCGTAGAGAGAATTGGAAGAGACGCAAGCGCGTGGTCTCCCGAGTAGTAGCATCAAGGTCGATGGAATCGACAATTTTGAGGAAATCCCTCAGATGCTGATTTGGATCTTCGGAACGAAGTCCATGGAATGCACATCCGTTTTGCACCAACCGGATGGTGTCGGATCGCAGGGCCGTAGTTTGGGCTTGGTCGGGAAGCTCAATGGTGTTCCTATAACCTAGGTGGTTTGGTCTCGAGTACTCACCAAGAGTACGGGCTCTTGGCGGGTCGTTTGGTGGTGGGTTGATGAGTGGTGGTTGGTTGTCACCTTCCATGGTGAAAAGTGATGGGATTACGAACAAAGGTCACGAAGAAGGGGGATAGACTAAGAGAAAGCTAAAAAAAAAATGAGAAAAATTTACTTGATAGGAATCAAGCAAAGAAACCTAAACGAGGTGGACTACTAACTAGCTATTCTATTCCCCGGCAGCGGCGCCAAAAACTTGATAACGCTACACGCGTCGTTCGGGGTCAAGGAAACTTCCTTTTCTTCGAGCAAGTTTTATAACACCCTAGGCAGTGAACCTAATCGTTGTAGTGTAGTAATTAGGGTAAGCCACGGGTATTGATATCGTTCTCTAGGGGAATAGGAATGCTAGTGAGAAGTTACTACGCTAAGGTTGAGGTTGAGGAAGATTATTTTTTATCTTTTTATGTTTTTTTAGAAAATGAAAAGGTACGAATCTCGGGTATTGGATTTGGGGGGTTGGTATTTCTACCGATTACTCTACTATTATCTAATTATCTAAGCTAAGGTTGTGATAGTCTATGTCTAATTGATGTGTACTCGTATGATAGTTTAAAGATGTGTTTACTTAGGTTTTACTACTCCTTAATTATCTCCTATTGATGGTTGATTTGTCACGTCCTTATTCCTAGTTGCGTTGTGATTCTAAGGCTATAGGGCGTGCTTATTTCCCTAACTCTTTGAAATTACCAAAGGGTCTTGTTTACAAATCCTCTAGTGATTTATAGACGCCTACTCTACGGTTGTCCTTGAATACTTTATCCTACAATTACCTAGATAATTATATTCTAAAGTTCACAAAGAAATGTCAAGCATTAAGTACACAACGAATAATCTAGCGCACTCTAGATCATTAGTCAACTAAGATAAGTATCAACCAATCAATATTCAATAATTAAGTTTCATATTCCCTAAGCAAACACACAAATAAATTAGCCGGACATGGAGAACATGCAAGCATACACACAAATAATCAAAGACATAATTAAATTAATGAAGTAAATACTTATCTTGATGTATAATAGGGTTTAGAACCCTAAAATACTGCACAAGAAAGCCTTGGTTCGGTTTTAGGTTTTTACTCCAAAAGACTACACACCAAAAACTGAAAAATTCGGATTCTATATATAAGATTACATCTGCGACGGCGTCACCTTATGTTTCGTGACGCCGTCGTGTCGCCGTCATTAGGGTTTCGTCTTGGCCACGTAAACCTTGCGACGGCGTCACCTTATGACTGTGACGCCGTCCCCTTCAGCTCTGACGCCGTCTTGGCTGCATCTAGGCCGTCTGAGTAGCGACGGCCTATTCCTTTAGAACCTGACGTCGTCCCTTGAAAACATGCAATTTTTCTTCTGAGCCGTCGCAAAATTCCTTCCCGACGGCGTCGCAGATATGCAGTGACGCCGTCGCCTTATGTTTCAGCAGCTTTGAGTGTCTCGATTCTGACTTTGGCCATTTTCTTCGTATATTCGCGCCTTTTCGTCCAAATAAGCATCATTCCAGCATTTTGCCTTCAAGAGACCTAAAAAGTGAAAAGGAACGATATTAAGCAATAACGGATACAAAAGTGATCGAATAAGGGCTTAAATGACCCCTCAAAAAGGTACCTTTTAAAACCTTATCATGGATCCGGCGGGAAGTCGCTCAAGCCAATTACTAGCTTGGTCCCATAGAGAAAATTGGAAGAGACGCAAGCGCGTGGTCTTACGTGGGGTAGCACCAAGTTCGATAGAGTCATCGATTTTAAGGAAGTCCTTGAGATGTGTTAGTTATAACTTTTCACATACACATCAAACCATAACACAAAGTAGCATATAGATGGAATTCTAGAGAGAGAAAGTTAGAGGTTTAGGGAACTTAGTGAGAGAAAGTGAAAGATATTATTATGAGCTCCAACTCTCTACCTTGGAAGGTAGAGAGTATTTATAGTCTTACATAAATCGCCACACATCGGGCTGTGGATCAGGCATACAGTGGGTAAAGACCCGTCCGTCCTCCACGGTGTTACTTAACTAAATACTACTTAACTTAAAAGAACTACGACTACGAGCTTTCTAACGATTACACATACTTGAGGTGACCGACTCTTTAATGCCTGGAATTTCTAATTCCTAACAATCTCCCCCTAAGGGAGGTCTCCTCAATCATGTACTAAAATTACATAGAATACAAACAGATATTACAAAAAATTGTTCTTGCATTCTTGATGAAGTATATTGCTCCGAAGCTCGTAGTCATTGATTCTTCTTATTGCATGTTTGGTTACTTTAAGTGGAGGTCTTTTACTGATCCACGTGATAATAATTTTGAGCCATCTTTTGAGATCATCAGTTATCAAAAATCTCTGAGACATCCTTTGTGGAGTAGGTATTATGTGATGTTGTGACTTTAGGACCGACATGCTCACATTCTGGATCATGAAATCTTCTCATCAGAGTAGCGGAAGCTTTTGTTGATTCATGATATTGGCAGCAGCATAGCAGAAGCATGGAGTGAAAATATCAGAGTCAGTGATGCACTAAACATGATTTCTTTTGAGATGAATGTGTTAAGTGAGCATGCGGCTATGGATTGACCGCTTCATTCTGATCAGCTGCAAACGTCGGGTGTACCTGCATACAACAGTTAGCAATAAATCGCATGAAAGTGTCTTTGATCACTTTCGTTGAATTGAGGTACACGGCCCACGGTTCCCCGTTGATCAGTACAAGTACTGCCTGTGATCAGGTAGGATTCCTAAGAATCTCCTTGACAGGGTTTCGCAGCTGCTCTAGCTGTTCTCAAACCGGAACATCTCAAAGAAGACAACACGGAGTGAGTGAACCAGCGAATTTAAGTCCACTGATTGATGAAAAAGATTTGAAAAACAGTCGTGTATTGCTCAATAGAAATTGTTTTTGCAATACAACGAAGGTTTATTGAAAATCAATTATCAATCATAAAAACACCTTTTGGTTTGAAAAATGAGTACACGGTCGATGTGCTAGAGAAAAGAGTTTTTAAGCACAAGGACCGGTTTTTCAAAGGTATCCGTCAATCCATAACCTGAACCAGGATTGATTCAAGAGATTGAATCGCCCCATTGTTTCTGTTCAGTTGTCACATGGTTGATCTATATAATAGATCTCACATGCCACCGACCAAGAGCTTGTTTGATGTTGGCTCTAGAAGGATTTCCATCTTCATCGTGAATACTTTTACATACCACTCAGATGTTCTGGCAATACCACAAGGATAATGCGTAGGACTCTTAATATATACTTACTTTCCACATTGTGTGAAACAGCAAGTCTTCATGAATTTAGTGTCCTAACGAGATATTGTGGATGATCTCTTGGCTCTAGACTCAATCGTGCACATTTGGTTCCTGTATCGGAGACTAGGGAGAGGGTCTCCTACTTCAATATCAACAATCTCTAAGAGAAAGTCGATAGGTTATGTCGGTTCCCCGTGAGAATGAAACAAGCCCTTTTAAGAGGAACTTGAGTGGCTTGGGAAGTTTAGTGCAGTGCGTCACTGGGTCCATGACGTCTTGTCTTCAATACCAGTGTTACCTTAGTAACAACTAGTAGCATATGTATTGAACCCGGTTTCTGCCCTAAGGTTGAATTGATAGAGGGCTATTTCTTTTCACCCTTTTTCACATTCAGTTCTTTTTCATTCTTCAACCTCTTCAGTGCTTACCGAGACTTCATTACTAGAACCTTGTTGGGTTTATTCCAGTACTAGCTCTGTCTCAGTCCGCACTCTTCCCATATTCTCATTTTTCTCATTTTTTCAATATTCCTAAGGACTCTACACTATCTAGTGGATTGTCCCTGGGAAGATCCCTCCGGTTCTGGCGGATCGTGGGAACAAATACCTAACCTCACCATCCTTATAACTCCATGCATAAAGTAAAATGGTCGGTCTTTTGGTACAGTTCATTCTTCCTTAAAACCAATTGAAAAATCATTTGGAAAAACAATCAAGGTACTTGTGATACGAGATCAAAGCATTTTGTACCTTAATAGTTTTGATCATTTAGAAAACCTCCCCCTCAACATGTGCGTATGATTTAGAAATTGTTCAGCACAAGGAGGCAAGAGGACTTTGAAATATTTTCTTTGATCACAATTTTCATACGAAAAAGCCATTTGATTTTCATGGTAAAATTCTCCCCCTCAATATGTGCATAGGATATTTTAAAACATTTTATCACATAGAGGCAAGAGTTCTTTTAAAGCACATCCACGATCACACAAACCATTAAGAAACAATTTAAAAACTCAATCAAGGTACTTTATAAATCAATTTAAAAAGCTTTCGTACCTCGATAGTTTATTTGCTCCCCCTCAATATGTGCTTCAAGATTCGAAAGCGTTTAGCACATATGAGCGAGCAGCGTGCACAATTAAATCAAAACGATCACCTTTTATCAAATTTCATTATTAAATCACAAATTCTCCCCCGATCAAAAATATCAAACCCTTTGAGATTTTGGATCCCAAGTGATTTAATAAGGTTTAGAAAACATGGGAGAATATGTGGCCTGGTTTAAACACTCATCATGTTTTTGGATAAATCCTCCTCCTCATCATGTGCATTGTGTATGAAGTCGTTTGGCACATAGAGGCAGGAGTGCCTTTAAAGGACTAAAATCAATTCCATTTAAACAGATAAGAGATTTAACTCACGATCTCTACCCCGATCAGAAACATCAAACCATTTGAGATTTGTGATCCCAACTGATTTAAATCATTTAGAAAAATTTGGGGAAAGACGTGGCAGGATTCAATTTTGAAAGATGACAGATAAGGACCATTTTAAGACATTAAAGATTGTTAGTGTCAGGTATGATTGTTTTTAAGAGATATTTTAAGTAAAACAAAACAATTTCACAATCAAACAAGAACAGAAAAAATTTCATTTTGAAAGACCTTGATTCTAAAGAAAAAATCATACCATGACATAACATTAAATCTTTAGATCACCACTTATTATCGTACAAGACGGAACTTTTGTGAAGAAACATCGTTTGAAAATATTTTATTTTAAATCACTCTCCCCCTCAATCCATGACAGAAGTCAATAATTGAGTGACTTAGGTTTTGATAACATGAAGTCCGGTGATTTTCAAAAAATTAGTCCAATATATTTTCAAAACAATATTATGCATTTTCAAAACAATTTAATTAAATTATTCAAAATTGTTTAAAAATGGTATCCTGCACAAAGATATGTTAGGTGGTTGAGAAGCTTCTGTTGTTGTTGCTGTAGGGTTTGAAAGAAAAACCGTCTGCAGATGCAGTGAGACTTCTTCTTTCGTTGCATTTTGAATGCCAACTGAGGTCAAATTAAGCTCCGTTTCTTCAATCACTTAGAAGAAAACCATCTGCTGATGCAGTGAGACCTCTTACGTTGCATTTATGCCAACTCTCCATAGAAGTCCAGTTAAGCTCCGTTTCTTCATTTGTCAACCCAAGATATAGTTACCCTTTCCTTTCGGCATCCAATCATCTTCAATTGTGGGATCCGGATCGGGAACATTATTATATACCAATATACCTGCATACGTTAGTGAACACACACAGATATATGGTGGTCGACATCACCCAAACAGCAATCGACTAATTAAAGTCAATTCAACATAACAATCAGATCATATAAGGCATGGGGTTTATGTGTTAATCAAACTCTAATCATCTAAACCTAACAATCATATCCTAAATTCCTAGTCCTTCGACACAGGCAAATATCATTTTTAATTAAGCACGTAGGATAATTAAGAAAGCTCGTTAGATGATATAGATTTGAAAACATTCTCCCCCTCAATCAATGACTCATTTTTTGAAACATTTTTTAAAAGTGTTGAAGTCATCGATTGAGTTTTTGCGAATTAATATGAAAACTCTGACCCTGATTGATTTTTCAAGCAACTCATTTTACCACCATTTTGAAATACAACAAATATTTTTCTGAAGAATTTTAGACGGAAAAACATTTGTGTAGGAACAGCAGTCCTTCGACATACTTTCCTCAAAGTGTTTTAGGATAAGTGCATGATATTTTTGAAAATATGTTTAGTGCAGCACTTTCCTTCTTTTGAAGAGCGGGTTGCTATCAGAAATAATAGCAAGCCATTGTTTAAGCACGGGTTACAGTCAGAAGTAACTGCAAGCCATAATTTGAGACATGTTTAGAAAAGAATATTTACACCTCCTATTGACGGTATTCTTTAGCAACTAATCGAGCCTTGTTCTTCAACACATCACCATGCTCATCAAGTTTTACTTTGAAGATCCATTTAAGAGCAATAATCATAGCACAGTCTGGAGCAGGTACTAACTCCCATACATCAAGACGATCAAACTCATGAATTTCATCTTGCATGGCATTGAACCAGCTATCTTCATTCATGGCAGTTTTAACATCTTTTGGTTCGATCTTAGATAGTACGGAGTTGAAGAAGCACCATAAGGCATCGGTTGCAAGTTGTTTCCGGGTTGATACAGGACAAGAGGGATTACCAATGATGTTGTCTAATGGATGATCGTGAGTCCATTTTCTGAGGTGTTCGTGTGGCAGTTGTTGAGGGACTGAAGTAGCTGAGTCGATGTCTCCTGAAGAAGATGGTTCTGATGATGATTCAGGAGCAAATATGTTTTCAAATGGAGCATCTTCATGAGTAGCAAAGGGATTAACTTCATCATTGATGCCAGAAATATTTCCATGATGTACATTTGAAGGATGATGATTTGTTGATGAGACTGAAGGATCAGCAGCAGGTGCTTCTTGACTTAAGGATATTGAGACTGAAGGATTGACTTCATTCTCAGGAATATGAGCAACCTCTGTTGTAGGGATCAACACCTCATTAGTAATTGAATCATACAGTTCATCAAACATAG
>BPTQ01000004.1:67657731-67852537 GCA_019973895.1 Chrysanthemum seticuspe | reverse complement strand
TTAGTGTTGGTTTCGAAGTGTTCAGTATGGGAACCAATTACCATTAGTGTTTGAGTAAGGACTAGGATACAAGTTTGTTCGACTACGACTACGTGTGCACCCTTTGAAGTAATTAGTTGATCGAGAAGACTAATCGGTTTTGTACTTAAGAGAGGGTGTTTGGTTGTTGTTGGAGTCTTGTCGTAGATTGGGTGTGTTAGTTCGATGATAATTTCTACCTTCCTAGCACCACGTTGGTCAAGTCCTTTCTGTCATACTAGTCCCTTCTCCACCACGACCATCTCCAATACACCCGTTAGTCTTAGCTCCTTCCTTACCATTGGTTCCAGTTCGATTCGGCTAGTTTACGATATTGACACCACCACTCCCTGTGTAACGTTCTTTGACGTGTAGAGGTTTCGCAGGTGTCTTACGACTAATGAAGTCTCTATTCTACGACGAACGTGTTCGAGTCCTGTTACCACAACGAAATCTACTTGTCATGCATCTGTTGCACATCAGCATCATCGTATAGTTTTAATACCTCTGAGATGAGCTTGTCATGGGATGGGCCAGCTAGTGGTGAAGAAGAGACCTTGGGAGAAACCATTGGAGAAATGCTAGCCATAAAAATTGTGTGTGCCGTAGGTCCATCATCCACATCAGAGTCGTATGCATCACAATCAGCGACTTGAAAGGCATCTGATGATTGTGACCTATCTCCTGAATAGGCTGCTCATCCACATCTGCATCATAGGTCTTGGCATTACCCTCATCTAAAGCAACACCATTGTCCTGAGCTTGTGCAAGCAGCATCTTATCTCTGAAGTAATCAGCATTCTGTGGACGCTTTGGAGATGTGCAGTTTCTTGCAATGTGTCCCTCACCACCACAGTTATAGCATTTGATCGGCTTAGCTTGACCTTGGTTACCATTCCTTCCTCGATTCTGATTGCCCACATAACCTCTACCAGCACCACCTCTTCCCTGATCATACTGTCTTTCCTGAACTGGTTGCACCACGATCCTTCCATCTTTAATAGTAGCTTGATTGTGTGGGTTAGATGCTGTTCTGAGGTTGTTGTTGGTTTGTGGGAGAGAATTCATGTTTTGGCTAATCAGAAGAGCTAGTTGATTAATGAAGTTTCCCACGTGTGCATCAGCATCAGCTTGTTTGAACATAGGATCAGGAATGAGTTTGTGATTACCATTAACCAAGGGTATGACTTGTGAAGCTTTGGTTGTGATTCCGATGTTTGAGTAGAAGGCAGTTGAATCATTAGACGAGCTTGTCTCTCCCGGGTTGGTTTTGAACTGATTGAGAATCAATTTTTCAAACATAGCATGTCTCTCATTCTGAAGGAGGAAGGCATAGAGTTGCTCATAGTTTGTATTCTTCAATCCTTTAGTGAGCTTCACAGTGGTGACAAACTTGTGCCATTCGGGATTCATGTTGTTCACAAATTTCGAGTTCAGCTGAATGTTAGGCATAGTCATTCTGATGTTCCTCATGTCATTCACTAGCTTATGAAATCTCACATAGTACTCATAGATACTCTCATCTGGTTTCATCTTGAAGTGTTCAAATTCGTCATAGAGTTGGGATTCTCTGTCTTCCATAGTTAATTCTGAACCTGAGAGAAGCATCTTAACATTATCCCAAACTGCCTTTGCATCAGTGTTATGATTGATCAGCTTGTAGATGTCTTTAGGAAGACCTTGAAGAACAATGTTTGAAGCCCTGATATTTGCATCGAATCTCTTTTTATCCTTATCATCAAGCTCATCATACATTTTAGGTCTGTCCATTCCGTAAACAGGAGTACCATCTTCATTAGTATCAAGTATGTCTCTAGTCGTCTCAACTCTATATGGTCCTTCATCAATGGATTTGAGAATGTTGACACCATTTTCCTTTCCAAGGCAATACAATCTGATTCGTTGAGCCCAAGAATCGTAGTCAGTTCTGTCAAGCATGGGTGGACGAGTATCTGAGCCAGCTGCTTGAACATCCTCGGAAACAGTGGAGATGATAGTAGGAACGTTGGTAGACATGTTAACAGATTATACGGGATTTTATAACTCTATGATTAAACCGGGAAATAGATTCTTTCACGGGATTTTACTAAATCAAGAGAAAACCGTAAACAAACACTCAAGTCGCTAGAAGATAATGCACTAAGTCGCTAGAAGATAATGCACTAAGTCGCCAACACTTAATTCGCTACACCACTAAGTCGCTAGAGTCCCAAGTCGCTAGACAAATGCAAGTCGCTAAGTAGTAACTCGCTAAGACTCAAGTCGCTAGCAAAATTTTGGCAGCAATTCGCTACTCAAGTCGCTAAAGATACAAGTCGCTAAAGAGCAACTCGCTACAGACCAAGTCGCTACCACCAAGTCGCTACTCGTAGTGGAGAGTCCACTACTTGTACTGTAACTCGCTAGATCTAACTCGCTAGGTCTAAAACTGTAACTCGCTACAAATTTGTAAAGCAAGTCGCTACGAAGAAAATAATCCGTGAGCTATGTCGCTATCAAGAAAAACCATATAAACATCACTTTTCAATCCAAAAAAAACCAAACCAAGATGATTCAAGCTTACCAAATGAAAACCTAAACACTTGTGATGATTCTAAACATAAAAGTACTAACAAAATCCAAACTTTAACACAAGAAATCAACCAAATGATGCAAAAACCACTAAACTTTTTCAAACTCAAAAACCACCTAAAAACCACTAGAAATCCAAAGATGTGCAAGATATGATCCAACCATGGCTCTTGATACCAATTGTTAGTTATAACTTTTCACATACACATCAAACCATAACACAAAGTAGCATATAGATGGAATTCTAGAGAGAGAAAGTTAGAGGTTTAGGGAACTTAGTGAGAGAAAGTGAAAGATATTATTATGAGCTCCAACTCTCTACCTTGGAAGGTAGAGAGTATTTATAGTCTTACATAAATCGCCACACATCGGGCTGTGGATCAGGCATACAGTGGGTAAAGACCCGTCCGTCCTCCACGATGTTACTTAACTAAATACTACTTAACTTAAAAGAACTACGACTACGAGCTTTCTAACGATTACACATACTTGAGGTGACCGACTCTTTAATGCCTGGAATTTCTAATTCCTAACAAGATGCTGATTAGGATCTTCGAAACGAAGTCCATGGAATGCACATCCATTTTGCACCAACTGGATGGTGTCAGATCGTAGGCCCGTAGTTTGAGGTTGATATGGGAGCTCAATGGTGTTCCTTTAGCCTTGATGGCTCGGTCTAGAGTATTCAACAAGAGTACGGCCTCTTGGCGGGTCAATTGGTGGTGAGTTGATTGGAAGTGGTTGATTTGGTGGTGAGTTATCTCCTTCCATGATGAAAAGTGACAAGGTTACGAACAAAAACACGAAGAAGGGGGATAGACTACAAGGAAGCTAATGAAAATGAGAAAAAATCTTACTTGATAGGAATCAAGCAAGGGAACCTAAATGAGATAGAGATCTAACTAGCTATTCTATTCCTCGGCAGCGGCGCCAAAAACTTGATGCGCGCAGAAGGCACAATTGGGGTCAAGAAAACTTCCTTTTCTTCGATCAAGTTTTTCAACCTCCTAGGCAGTGAACCTAATCGGTGTAGTGTAGTATGGGGTAAGTCTCGGGGATTGATATCGTTTTATAAGGGAATAGGAATGCTAGTAAGAAATATATGACGAGAAGTTGGGGTTGAGGATATTTTTTTTTAATCTTTTTTATGGTTTTTTAGAAAGCTAATGTAAAATATCAGGGCAATTGGTTTGGGGGTGGTACTTCCACCGATTACTCTATTTTAACTAATTATCTAATTACTACGGGTAGCTATGTCTAATTGAGGTGTGCTCGTATGATGATTAAAGATGTGTTCACTTAGATACTATTACTCCCTAGTTATTTTTTATTGGTTGGTTGAGTTGTCACGTCCTTTATCTTAACGCGTTGTATTCCTAAAGGTTGTAGGGTATGCGTTGTCCCTAGTTCTTTGAGGTTATCTCTCGTATATGACTCACGGAGTCCGCAAGCCTAAGCTATTTCATCCATGAACCATATCATCATAAAGCATACTCAAGCATTAAATACAACAAAGATGCGTAGTTGCACTCTTAAGCCAATTTCAATTAAGACAAGAAACAACCTAACAATAATCAATAACTAGGTTTCATAGATCTAAGCAAACACACAAGTAATTTAGCTAGACATGATAGATAAGCAAGCATACACACAATCAATCGAATATAGGATAGACATAATGATAAATTGGATTCACAAACTTATCTCGATGTGTAAAATAGGGTATGGTACCCTAGAATACTGTCCAAGTCGGACTACAACTGAGTTAGGGTTTGCTCTCCAAAATTCTACCTCTTAAAATACAAAAAAAATCGAATTCTATATATAGATTTACAATCGCGATGGCGTCACCTTTTGCATGGGACGCCGTCAGGTCCCGTCATTAGGGTTTTGTTTTGGCCAAGTCATCGATGGGACGGCGTCACTTTAGAGTTGTGACGTCGTCGGTCTTTAGTTGAGACATCGACTTGATTCTAGATCTGGGTCGTCTGGAGTGAAAACTGTGAGTGACGCCCTCCATAATTAAAGCGTGACACCGTCAGGTTGTAAGACCAAAAATTTCATTGAGCTGTCGCGTGCATGTTTTGATCAAGTCTTCATTTAGGGACTACGTCGCCCTTTGGATGGGACGCCGTCAGGTTCTGCTGATCAGTCTTGAGTGGCTTCGATCTTGACTTTGCCATTTTGTCACACCCCCAAATTACCTGTTTTGCAGCGGAATGGAATTCCTGGGGGTTGACTGTCATAGCATCACAATCACAGTTATATTGAACGACCTAAAGTGTCGTTTGGAAAATACATCGCTTGATTTAATAAAAACATTCAGAGTTACAAAGATAGGTCCCAAATGAAAGTTACTAAGTGCGGAAAATAAGCTTGGTACAAGTCAAACGATGTTTTTTTTAAGTGTATAAATCCCATGTGAGACGCGTCGTCCCCGCGACTCTATGATATGTCCACATGCATGTAATGAAGTGAATGCCTTAGTTACCTGAAAATACATTGCTAAAAGTGTCAACACAATGGTTGAGTGAGTTCATAGAGTTGTTGAAAATGTTAAATACGACTACCACAAGTATAAATTATGTATGACAATGTCGTCACAAAAATGATACAATTGCTATAAGTCCATGACACCGAAACTAGACTGATCATGATGTTCGCCCCAACAGAGTATTTTCCAAACAACTCAAATAATGTTATTAAATGAAATGCATCCGTTTAATCAGTTGGAATCCACCAACCCGGATGGAGGAGTCACCCTCGATAGATCTATCCACTCACCCTCGCTTCTTTCGGAATTAACGGTTCATGTTACATAATGGGGACATTCAATTGGCAGGAGGTAACTTAAGCAATGTAATGAATTTGATATACTTGGTATCGTAATATAAATGATGTGCAATGTATTCTCCCCCGTTGGTTTGAAATAAGTAAAAACTTGAATAAATCGGGGCTATGAAAACTCACCTGTTGCAATGATAATGATGATGTAATGGCAATACTGAAATGAGGCGCAACCTCTGACCGTGACCTATTATGAATGATGTGTTCTAATGTAAATCATGAAACAATGTCGTGCATGCAAATCGACATGTAATCTATACCACTTGTACGCTTTTGAAAATAGAATTTATCGTCGAAATATATGTTTATGACATCTCGTCATGTTATAAAATACTTTACAAGTATTTATGTTGAAATGATATCTTACGATAGTCATTTAATGATTTATTGTGAAATTATAACCTTTCGTCGTAAAATAATGTCGTTGAAATTTCATGAAAGTGACAAAACGGCCTTGAAAAGCTAGTCGTAAAATGGTGCACGTCGAGTGTTAGGAAACGAACTCAACGGTTTTGGGAAGCTTGTATCATTATCTCAAAGTTTTGGCATTTAAGTTTTCATTCTAGAGGTCTCGATCACGGAGAAAAATATAGATTAAGGATGGTTTCCGGCAAAGTTTAAATGACCGTATCTTACTCGTTACAACTCCGCTAGACAAACGGTCGGACATTTTGGAAAATATACTTGGCGAACTTACTTTTACTAGAAGACATCACTTTATAAAAAGTTCTACATCAATGTTAAAAACGACCTTCAACATGGTCACTTGTTTTGCCGTAATACTTGTCTATTAGAAATTTAGTAGTTTTTCTTATATAATAAAGTTACGGCAACTTTGTGAAAACGTGTATAATTTAATCGTTACAAGTCCGTTTTCTACGTTTTATATGTCCTCAGCTTCGTATCAAAGTATACTAATATATTTTTGATAAGTCGAAATAATTCACAAGGCCTAAGCTTCATTTTTGACTCGTAAAAAGTCGAGATTACATGCTGAATTTTCTGTACCAAATATCTTTCGTCGTCAAACTTGAAAAATTCATAACTTCTTCGTTATAGATCCGTTTTAATCCGTTCAAGCGGCCACGTTTTCGTTTTAAAGTGTATTTTCTAAATATCTAGCCCAAAATATTTTGCAAACTGTCGGATTTTCCAGATTTTCAAATTATGGACAGACCCTTAATAATAGTTGTCGAAATGAGTTTTTCTCGCGCCAAACCTATTCTAACCCATCAAAACAACTCCGAAGCTATTCTAATCCTACCATACACCTTCTTAGGGTGTCATGGTTTCCTAGGCATCATCAAAAGTGATATACTACAAGGAATAATTATAGGATGACTTATTTATATATAACCCTTAAAATCAATGAAAAAGTGGTATAAACCTCATGAGACTTGCATGTTTTCTCAAATAAAATGAAATGACCATAACAATGAATATGAAATATGATCATGAAAATGAAAAGCTTACAAGTAACTTGATGAGGTTTATGAGAACAAAAGGGTTTTTCCTAATCACCCAAGGTTTATATTGCAAAACCTTAACAAGAGTGATACTAGTGTAATAAAAACTTGTCCAAAATATTTTGATCTCCTTCTTGATCCCCTTGTGGTTGCCGGTTTTGAGACAGAAGAGAGATAAATTTTGATCTTACACTTAATAATATCATGAATCTATGTGTAGTTATGTGTTTAATACAATATAAATGGAAGATATTTAGTACATGTAAATGACTCACCCCATTTGGTGGTCGACATCCATAAAACAAAAAGAATAGATGCATTAATTGATTATTAAGTGTATTAATGTAGAGTAAAGGTGTAATTAAGTAAGGATAATTAATAACTTGCGTATTCATTTAAGCATTTAGGGTAGCGTTAGCTAAAACATAAAATTTAACGGGTCAAGGTAAAATATATTGATATCATAAAAATTATAAAAATACATTTCTTACAAGAATTGAGTGAATAAATAATTATCGAGTTGGATTTACAATAATCGTCGTAATTATATAAATATAATAATTTATATACAAAATAAATCGAAAACATCGGGTAAACTCATAATATTATTTTTATAATCTTAATATGAGTATAAAAATATGTCGGGATAAATTTTGGAAGTATCGGATCAATCGTTCAAAATAATTAATCACGCGATAACGTTTATTTAATAAAAGTTATACGTTTAAGGTAAAATGCAAAACCATGCATGAACTAATATGATGATAATGATGTTAATGAAATGTAGACTAAACTTAGTCTATATGAAATGTCCTCGATGATATGATCATGAATTCACAGCTAAACCATTAAGGATACGCGAATTTGATACTCGTAAACCTAGTTTACGATAAATGATAAATGATGAAGCATGAATAATGTTTTGAAAAAATGACCTGAAAATACGAGTTGTCACATTCGCCCAACCAAAAAGGAATTCAGTCCCTGAATTCAGTCCATGTTAGGTTCTACGGTGTCATCAGAAAAAGGTGAGGATATTTGTGTCGCATCGGGTCTTCCAATGTTTTTCGTACCACGCCCTTCCAAGGCAAGACTTTGAACATAAATTTGTTGCCAACTTGAAATTTTAATGGTTTGTGACTTATGGAACATACTTCCAATATTTTGCGTCGTATATCGACGTAGCTTATCTAGCTATATGTTGTTATTTGTAACTAATAGTTTTTTTTGACATGTACGATTACTTTGTTGTTTCATGAATGAGTCATTGACTAGTGTGTTGGACTTTCCTGATTTTTTCCTGTAAATAAGTGATTGACGCCTCAACCATAGAGTGCATCAATTGGTGTAGTCAACATGTTCAGGTGCTAACTATTGTTGTAAAGTAACTTGTTCGATGAATAATGATTTGCCTAATCATTTCTAAAAATTACACATGCCTTGAGTATATCTTGTAATGTTTGAATTGTTCTCTTGCTCTAACCATTGAGCTGAGGATAATAGGTGGTACTCATGTCCTAATAGATTCCATGGGAAGATTGAAATGATTATCAGGAGTCTAAGGTGAATCGAATAGCTTATAATAGGTACAACTGGAATTGATACCACGTGTCTCATGCCAAATTTCAAAATGTTAAGTCTGTCGAAAAGGGCCTTATTGAAAAGAATAGATTATAGGTAACAGTTGTGATTCCTCGCGTTTCTCGTTCTAGCGGATGTCATTACTTGAATCTTAATTGCCTAAGGTGCTTAGTCTCCTTGACTGAAATGTTTATTGTTTGATGATCGAAGTGTTTCCATGCTATATGTCGTCAAGTCACAAAACCTTAAATATTTAAGTGATGTGGTGTAGTGGTTGATTTTCAAGATTCCTTCCGATATTGAGTGCTTCTAAGATATTTCATCACTTAGATTGTTATCATACTAGCAAGAAAATATATATCAGTTCATACTATGTCGAAGAATGTTTGTTCTAATTTCACTTGTAGATGCATAGTCATTGATTGTCCAATATGTTCAAACCTGTTGCATCTCTTGATGTGAAAGTGAAGTTATCCGTAATTTCTAGAGAACACAATGCCTTAGGGAAATTTTATATCGATAACCTAAATTTAACCAATTTTTCCTTTAAGGAAAACTCATTGCAGGGAAATTTACATATTGTTAAGGCCATGTTTAATGAAATGTTTTGTAGTCTTGATTAGAAGACTTGGTTTGTCCCTATAGTGTTGCTTAGTGTGTATACGCTTCGTACTAAATCTTGTAACTCGGTCTAGCTAGTACTTTTGAAATAATAGAATTTGTCTTCTAATCCAAAGATAGTGGTTCGGATTGTCCCGTGATGACTTAAGATTTTTATTGAGTTTTGAAACGTCTTACTATATACTTCTAGTCCTTGTTGGTAGTCCTAGAATACTTTCATTGTTTTCTTGTATCGAGGAATCCTCCTCATAGATTGTATAGGAAGCCTTTCCTAAAAGGTCACTCGTCAAATTCTAACTTATCGGTTGAGTGAGGAATGAATAGCGTGGGCTTCTATAGAGTGTTAACAAAAAGAAATTTTTATGAACAATTTATCTGATTACAAAGCTTTGCTTTTGAGTGAAGATTGTTTTAAGAGATTTGAAATGATGCTTGTTACTTTCATGACATAATTCTTCCTGAATTATACATAGGTGATCAAGCCATGTATAATCGAGGACAAATGATGTGATGCTTGGTTTTGTTGAAATGATATTATGTTCCTCCGAAGTTTTGAATGGTATTCAACGTTTTGTTTTGTAAGATAATGGCTCAATGATTTTTCAGAGTAACATGAAAATCGTTTCGCATGATGGTATTAGATAGTTGATAAAATGACTGAAAGCCAATTAATAGGGTGGTAACGAAACAACTTTGTTTTAAAACTTTATGAAACAATGTTTATAAGATAGTGTAGAATAGCTTGAAATAACATTAAGTGAAATGATTTCATAAAATGGTAGCAAAATAACTTGAAATATAATTTGTTGAATGGTTTGTAGGATACATGGGAGAACCTCATAGAGTGGTAATAGTCTTCTAATTGGTCAAGAATAAAGTTGGCCTAACCCCTAGTAAGATAGTGAGGTATCATCGCAAAATGATTGAAAATTGGGCAATTGGAATAAAGAATGAAATAAACAAAGGTTGTGATTATCGTGAAAATAAATGATAAAGATTACATTAGCTAGAAAGGTACTTATTATCGGTTCCTGTCGGTGATCTAATCATGCCTCAAGTGTAGGAGTAGTAGGCTGTCTAGCAACAACAACTTTGAAACTCTCACAGTCCTCAAATTTATAAGATAGTGTAGTTTCTGTAGTCTCAGTGGTAGATGATAGTGGTGTGTTAAATTATGCACGCTTCCCAAGCGGCAAATCAAATGTATGACTAATAGGTCCACTAGTACTAAGCTTGTAAGTCCTACCAAATGGTATGATCTGTCTCAACAGAATGATAAAAATTTGTCCTGATCCTACAGTGAATCAATGGTGATCGTGATGGTGTAGGTGCAACTTCGTCCTCCTAAAAGAGTTCAGTCTCAACATCTGATGTTATCGGTGTTGAGTCAACTGATGTTAAAATTGTGATAGGGAATGACAGGGCATTCTCCATGTCAAAGTGATGTAAGTATGATGGGATGGGTATTTGAAGGCATCTATGTGACAATCGATTTTGAAATGAAAGTAAATAACTCGTAAAATGTGCGTATGAAACCGCATGTATAGTGACTATGCACTTATGATGAAATGATGAGATGCTATGATGATGTAGTTATAGTCTAGGGTCAATGATGCAACCTAGTTCTCTATAACCGAAGCTCTGATACCAATCTGTCACACCCCCAAATTACCTGTTTTGCAGCGGAATGGAATTCCTGGGGGTTGACTGTCATAGCATCACAATCACAGTTATATTGAACGACCTAAAGAGTCGTTTGGAAAATACATCGCTTGATTTAATAAAAACATTCAGAGTTACAAAGATAGGTCTCAAATGAAAGTTACTAAGTGCGGAAAATAAGCTTGGTACAAGTCAAACGATGTTTTTTTTAAGTGTATAAATCCCATGTGAGACGCGTCGTCCCCGCGACTCTATGATATGTCCACATGCATGTCATGAAGTGAATGCCTTAGTTACCTGAAAATGCATTGCTAAAAGTGTCAACACAATGGTTGAGTGAGTTCATAGAGTTGTTGAAAATGTTAAATACGACTACCACAAGTATAAATTATGTATGACAATGTCGTCACAAAAATGATACAATTGCTATAAGTCCATGACACCGAAACTAGACTGATCATGATGTTCGCCCCAACAGAGTATTTTTCAAACAACTCAAATAATGTTATTAAATGAAATGCATCCGTTTAATCAGTTGGAATCCACCAACCCGGATGGAGGAGTCACCCTCGATAGATCTATCCACTCACCCTCGCTTCTTTCGGAATTAACGGTTCATGTTATATAATGGGGACATTCAATTGGCAGGAGGTAACTTAAGCAATGTAATGAATTTGATATACTTGGTATCGTAATATAAATGATGTGCAATGTATTCTCCCCCGTAGGTTTGAAATAAGTAAAAACTTGAATAAATCGGGGCTATGAAAACTCACCTGTTGCAATGATAATGATGATGTAATGGCAATACTGAAATGAGGCGCAACCTCTGACCGTGACCTATTATGAATGATGTGTTCTAATGTAAATCATGAAACAATGTCGTGCATGCAAATCGACATGTAATCTATACCACTTGTACGCTTTTGAAAATGGAATTTATCGTCGAAATATATGTTTATGACATCTCGTCATGTTATAAAATACTTTACAAGTATTTATGTTGAAATGATATCTTACGATAGTCATTTAATGATTTATTGTGAAATTATAACCTTTCGTCGTAAAATAATGTCGTTGAAATTTCATGAAAGTGACAAAACGGCCTTGAAAAGCTAGTCGTAAAATGGTGCACGTCGAGTGTTAGGAAACGAACTCAACGGTTTTGGGAAGCTTGTATCATTATCTCAAAGTTTTGGCATTTAAGTTTTCATTCTAGAGGTCTCGATCACGGAGAAAAATATAGATTAAGGATGGTTTCCGGCAAAGTTTAAATGACCGTATCTTACTCGTTACAACTCCGCTAGACAAACGGTCGGACATTTTGGAAAATATACTTGGCGAACTTACTTTTACTAGAAGACATCACTTTATAAAAAGTTCTACATCAATGTTAAAAACGACCTTCAACATGGTCACTTGTTTTACCGTAATACTTGTCTATTAGAAATTTAGTAGTTTTTCTTATATAATAAAGTTACGGCAACTTTGTGAAAACGTGTATAATTTAATCGTTACAAGTCCGTTTTCTACGTTATATATGTCCTCAGCTTCGTATCAAAGTATACTAATATATTTTTGATAAGTCGAAATAATTCACAAGGCCTAAGCTTCATTTTTGACTCGTAAAAAGTCGAGATTACATGCTGAATTTTCTGTACCAAATATCTTTCGTCGTCAAACTTGAAAAATTCATAACTTCTTCGTTATAGATCCGTTTTAATCCGTTCAAGCGGCCACGTTTTCGTTTTAAAGTGTATTTTCTAAATATCTAGCCCAAAATATTTTGCAAACTGTCGGATTTTCCAGATTTTCAAATTATGGACAGACCCTTAATAATAGTTGTCGAAATGAGTTTTTCTCGCGCCAAACCTATTCTAACCCATCAAAACAACTCCGAAGCTATTCTAATCCTACCATACACCTTCTTAGGGTGTCATGGTTTCCTAGGCATCATTAAAAGTGATATACTACAAGGAATAATTATAGGATGACTTATTTATATATAACCCTTAAAATCAATGAAAAAGTGGTATAAACCTCATGAGACTTGCATGTTTTCTCAAATAAAATGAAATGACCATAACAATGAATATGAAATATGATCATGAAAATGAAAAGCTTACAAGTAACTTGATGAGGTTTATGAGAACAAAGGGTTTTTCCTAATCACCCAAGGTTTATATTGCAAAACCTTAACAAGAGTGATACTAGTGTGATAAAAACTTGTCCAAAATATTTTGATCTCCTTCTTGATCCCCTTGTGGTTGCCGGTTTTGAGAGAGAAGAGAGCAAGAGAGATAAATTTTGATCTTACACTTAATAATATCATGAATCTATGTGTAGTTATGTGTTTAATACAATATAAATGGAAGATATTTAGTACATGTAAATGACTCACCCCATTTGGTGGTCGACATCCATAAAACAAAAAGAATAGATGCATTAATTGATTATTAAGTGTATTAATGTAGAGTAAACGTGTAATTAAGTAAGGATAATTAATAACTTGCGTATTTATTTAAGCATTTAGGGTAGCGTTAGCTAAAACATAAAATTTAACGGGTCAAGATAAAATATATTGATATCATAAAAATTATAAAAATACATTTCTTACAAGAATTGAGTGAATAAATAATTATCGAGTTGGATTTACGATAACCGTCGTAATTATATAAATATAATAATTTATATACAAAATAAATTGAAAACATCGGGTAAACTCATAATATTATTTTTATAATCTTAATATGAGTATAAAATATGTCGGGATAAATTTTGGAAGTATCGGATCAATCGTTCAAAATAATTAATCACGCGATAACGTTTATTTAATAAAAGTTATACGTTTAAGGTAAAATGCAAAACCATGCATGAACTAATATGATGATAATGATGTTAATGAAATGTAGACTAAACTTAGTCTATATGAAATGTCCTCGATGATATGATCATGAATTCACAGCTAAACCATTAAGGTTACGCGAATTTGATACTCGTAAACCTAGTTTACGATAAACGATAAATGATGAAGCATGAATAATGTTTTGAAAAAATGACCTGAAAATACGAGTTGTCACACATTTTCTTCATGTATTTGCTCCATTTTCGTCCAAATGTACTTCATTCCAGCATTTTGCTTTCAAAAGACCTAAAATGTAAAAAGGATTGAAATTAAGCAGTAACGGATATAAAATGTGTCGAAATAGGGCTTAAATGACCCCCTAAAAGCGTACGTTTTAAATCCTTGTCAGCTGCTAGCACTTACTAGGCAGACTTGAGTAACTAAATTAAGGTTTGTATAGGTCTTAGGCATGTCCTTAAATAAGAAAGTAAGTTCCTATTGTCAATATAATCTCAATTATATACGAATAGGTTCAACTACAAGAAGGGCATTAAATTCTTCTTATATCCCAGGCTTTTGTCTAGAGGTCGTACTATTAACATATATACTAAGAAACGGTTCAGTTAGGGTTGTGTGTTTTTCTCTAGTAGGTCAAATGGATTAAATAGATAAACATAAGTAAAAAAGTAAACTTGTGGAATGGGTGAAGTTGCTCAAAGTGTTACTTTAATGTATTCACTATACAACATACCCACCCATTTGGCACTTCTACCTTTGCCCCTTTAATTTGGATAGATGTATACAAAGGATGGCACTTAAAAGCTAGCTGTTATCTTTATCTCTTTTTTTAATCTAAACTATGATTGTTGTATATTGAGTCATAATTCAATAATTTTCAAGAGATTCCAGTTTAAATTAATTGATACTCGTTAATGCTTTGTAGCCGATGCTTAAGTTAGTTTCTTATTATAATCGGTAGAGGTGGCAAATGAGTAGGCTGGTCCAGTTAGTTAATAGGTCAGTACAAATAACGGGTTCGGCTCAAATGGTTAAAACAAACGAAACCCAGTTTGACCCATTTTAATGCATGTGGAAAAATTTGCTACCACTAATAGTTGGTATCAAATCAAAGGAGTCATTACGTATATAAGAGCGATTGTCGTTTTTTTATTTTTATTTTATGGGTCTTTGAGATTAAAGGCTTTGTGTTGCAGTTTAGCTTTAGTGTTTGCTAATTTTTTGCAGCTCTCAGTGAGAAACTGCTTCATCAGAGGATCAGTGGTAAGATACGTGCAGTTGCCACCAGAGGGAGTCGACATTGAGCTACTCCATGATGCCACCAGGAGAGAAGCTTTGGGTGGATAGAATATGCAGTGTATTGCAGACACACATAGTGCAACAACTCAAATACATCAACATTGTCGGCATATCGAGCATGAATGAGATTTGAGTGAATCATAGTTGAGCACAATAAGAATTATATTTTGGAATGTGAATTAATTTATTAGTTGAGCATTTACATTTCTTGGTAATTGTATTGTACTATTGCGTATTTTGGTTTGTAATTAGCAGTTTTGGATTTCAAATTGCAATTTGTTATGGTATTTTGTATTTGTAGCATCTATGGATCGATCACAAAAATTTTGTGGGTTTTAATCTTGTGTGTGGTTATGAAGATGAAGATGAAGAATGAAGATTGTTGTTTGATTGAGTTTATGTTTTTTAGTGGAGTGGATGAATGAGATTTGAGAATTGTGATGGTGTTAATTTTAGAGAGAGAAGCAGGAAAAAGAGATAAAGAGAGGGTGTTGGTAGTGATGGTATAACTTTTTGATTAAATGCACCATTCGTCCCTAAGCTTGTACCACCATAATAATTAACCAAAACGATGAAATGAATATTTTGCCATCATGTGCAAGGCACATGGGAGAAAATAACAGAAGTTGACTGAGTATTACGGGTCAAAGGACTCAATTGGCCTCAAAAACTTGAAAAAATGACTCACGGAGACAAAAATGCCAAGTTTGGGGCCCCACCGATGCTTTTTGTCAAGTTTAGGGACCAACGGTGTATTTTTGTCTAAAAGTAAATAGGATAAAGGTGAGCATGGTTCTAAAAGGCTCACAAAAACCCTACAAAGGCTTGAGGCTTGGTCATACCGCCGCGTTACGCGTTATGTTGCCTTATGCCACGTCATTTTGTAAACTCGATATATATAAAATATAATATAAATATATAAGTATTTTCATATTTAATATTTTCATATTTTGTGTCGTCTTATGCCACGCCTTATAAACGCAAAAGCTTCGCCTTGACCGCTAAAGTGTGAAACTTGGTCATGCCGCCACATCACGCCTCACGCTATTTATAACCATGAGGGTGAGTCTCACATTTCATCCAATTATAAACAACACAAACACATCTATTTTGCTTCAAATAGACACTATCATAAGAGAGACAAATCTATCTTATGAAACTACCAAAATTAAATGTCAATGACAAAACTAAAACTACTTTCTAGCTCTACCGCAGATACAAATGTCCCACACGTCACATAAAGCTAGTTGTTCTTCATTTAAATCATCAAAAACGTATTCGAAATCATCACAAGCATCATAATCTTTATACTCCCAGAGACTTGCATCATTAGTTCCTCCACCAGCACGATTCAAGTTAGCCATATATCAAGCCATATACTCGAATTCATCACTATTCGAATCTTCCCATTGCATTTCCATATTAGTACTAGGTCTACAGACCAATGTCAAATTATCCTCCTTTTGCATATGAAGTGGCTTCCAATTATCACCCAATAGCACAAGCTTCACATTAAGCATTTGACTTTCTAGATTATTAATCTTTTCAACCAGATATGTAGTACTTAGACTGCCAAATGAATCAATAGGTGCACTAACGTGTTTATCCTTGTCCTCATTACCTTCCTCTTGGATCTTTTCATGTGAACCGGAGGATTGCGACCCTCACCTTTCTCCTCGTCTACTATAGAGCTCAAAACATCAAACGGGTTCAATGTGGAAGGAACATTATTATCATTTTTATCATTAGTTTCCTTTGGTTTCCTTGGTGCCTTAGGTTTATAAAAACTGGGACTTTGAACCAATCTGAACCGCACGAACAACTTGTCTTGGCATTTTCATGTTCTTAATAGCATTTGTAGCAAGTTTCTTATGACACTCATTAAGAACATGACCAAATACTTTGTAACCAGAGCATCATGGAGGTATCCACTCATACTAAATACGAATAGTGTGCATAGTGTACCCCTCACTCTCAATTTTTGGGAACGCCACCACAAGGGAAAGTTCCAACTCCGCTTTAGCTCTTACCTCGATCATGGATTGTGCATAACTTGACCTACCCCAAGACTCCATGCAAATACTTGACGTGTAAGAATCTAGTATCAATGGGGTGCCTAGTTTAGTTGCAATATCACTTAAACCATTTTCCGTGAATGCAGTAATAGGAATATCATGAAGCTTGACCCAAACCGGAACATTAAACACATCATCCTTCATAATTTCGCATCCGGTGAAATTTTTTCAGAATTAATGGCGCGTTGCGAATTAACCACATATCACTCTCAAGCAATGCGTCCATACCATTATTAGAATTAAACTTGAAGAAAAAAGCCATTAGAATTCATCATCTATTTAACAAGTCCAAACTTTCTCCAAGTATTCTTAAAAAGTTCTCGACTACTGGGTATGCCACACGATTGCCCAAAAAAAAGCTATAGACCGAGTTACTAAACCTTTCATGTACAACTTGAAATGAGTCCATCGAGGCTGCTACATCCACCCCGTTGCCAGCCGGTTCTAGTAGTTTACGAAAGTTTTCACCCTTCCCACTCATTACTCCCTTGACTAGATTTGCATACGAAATAGTGTTCTTGATCAGGCCCCATAGTATCAGCAGATGCATTACTTGAAGTAGACGTACCTTTAAGATTAGAATTCTCATTTGAGTTTTCCACCATGTTCACCACAGTGTCCATAGTTCTAACATTCAAACTAGTTACCAATATGATCAACCAATGCGTCCCCACTAGTAACTCCCTTGGTAGAATTTTATTCCACCACGTTCATGGTCACATTTGTCGAACGAGATTCAATATTAACACTATTAATGGCCTTAAGAGGATCATGAACCGATGAGCCTTGCTTCTCCTTAACACCCTGACCCCTCCCTCTCGCCTTTGGCTCCAAAACCCATTTTCCGTATCAAATCATACAACCCAACAAAAGCCAAAACTAGTCAATAAAAACCTAAACAGATCCGCAACACGAGCAAGTTCAAAAAGAAAAACCCCTAGCCAGAAAGATGTAGACGAGGGTTTGCCCATAAACACAATCCTCACACACCGGCCAAGCATAGAATATCAAAGAAAAATCGAATCAAAATCGTATCAGAATAATAGAAAAAAAGTAGATTTATTACAAACCCTAATTGTATAAACCCTGAACGCTCAATAAACTGAAAACTTATAGGACATATTTAATAAAGGTGTTTTATTTGATCATAACACTACGTTTGATTATTTAGGAGAGGAATGGAATTGATCGATCAGTTTAGGTTAAGTCTCCAAATTCGCCAATAGAGAGAACAAAACTAACCAATGTGTATTATTTAATAGTTTTGCATAAACGTATATTTTAGTATCTCGTTATGCTTGGTTACTACATGGATCTTGTTTGCGAAGTGCAAAATATAGTAAAAAAGTTATGACCTTACTAAAGTTAACTATGCGTTAAAAGTTCGTATTGCAAACCTTATTTTGTTTTATTGAAACGCATCTTACAACTTATAACTTAAGATCTATTGCCTAAGAATCATAACGTACACACCGTTGCATTCATTATGTTTTTCTCTGTGCTAACAATATAAGAAAATATATAAGTCAAAAGGATAAAACGTGGTACGTAATTGAGTCTACTTTCTATGATCATGAACCTTCACGACCAAGAAAAACATCTCACGTATATTTCATGTTTGCAACTGAAATCCTGGCTATGAATAGTTACAATAATATTTATCCCTTTAATTTCCTTTATAATGTTATATCTTTTCTTTGATATCATAAAATCTGCTCATCACGTGATAAAGGCTTTGACCTTCTTGGAGCAGTCAGTAAAGTTCATAGGCTAGGATGTATATATGTTGTTGGAATTATGTTTTTTTTAAAAGAAGTGATTTTCACTTTAAAAAATAATTGGGATATTCAAATTTTGAATGCTTAGATATTTACACTTTTACAGAATAAATATAAGTAAAATTAAATAATATGAGAGTATAAATATCTAAACACTCAAATTATGAGTATCTTAATCATTTTTTAGAGTCTACAAATCACCTTTCTTTTTTAAAAGGTGAATATATAAATACAAATTGTGGTCAAGCTGGGCCGTGGGAGCTCGCCGTTACGTGGGTGGTCGACCAAATAGTACTGCCAGCCACCATGCGTTATCCACACTACACAACTTTTTAGTCGCGCACGAAGGTTTAATTTTTGCCACAAAATTGATTGACAATTTTATTTTTTTATTTATTATATATATAATTTTTTATAATATTGTGTGATATGTTTGTATAAAGTGAGATATTTTTATATGTTTGGTTTGGTAATAGACATTACACCAGTTTCATGTGGGTTTGATAGCGTGTTAAATAGTGATGTGACGCTCATGTTAATTTGATGAGTTTAGTAACTATTACTATCTTTGTCCCATAATAAGCATGTACATTGCCATTTTGAAATGTTTTAAATAAATGTTTATTAAAAAGAAATCATATTTGATTGGCAGATAGTTTAATTAAAGTGATTTTTCTAAAATTTTGTAATATTGGACTCAGTAGGAAGCACCTCCAACCTTTGTGAGTGGCCAGTGGTTGGTGTGTGTGTTTGTGGAGATGATGGGGACTGGTCGAATCAATGGGTTCTGCTCAGTGACTCATAACTCTCTCGCGGCTCTTTCTTGTTTTCATTCTTTTCCAAACATTCACTTTTCTCTTTCATGAATACTCGACATAACCTATATTAGGGCACGCACACAAGGGTTCCTATATTAACCTACATAAACATGCATTCAACAAAAGATTATTCGCCTTTTAAGAGCGAAAAAAGAGTACTCGTATTTTATTTTATTTTTCAAAAATTCTCGTCTCTCTAAAAAAGAGTACCCTTATGCATCTTGCTCATATTTATTCTGCTACTCTTATTGTAAAGTAACTGTATGTGATGAGGAGAGAAATGTGGGAAGTGTCAACAAATTGTAGGTAGAAATACCAAGTTCCTCTAAATAACATAAGATAACTTGTAATCTTAACTCTAAAATTATAGCAAGTGAAAAAAGAGAGATATATAATGCATTATACAGGGCAAAATTATGTGGATGGAGACTAATTAGGAGAAAACATAGTGAATATATAACTTTATATATTCGATAACGTATTACATATGCAAAAGACGGTGAATGAAAATTCAGTTAGATATATGTCGAAGAGAATACATTGAAAGCGTAAAGCTAAAATTACGACAAACCGACACACTCTATAAGATACATAATCTTTTACGCGTGTGGGATCGAATCTTCAATTACTTGAGAGATAATCACCTTGATACGTTAGGCTGACACTATCTGGAATACAACCAAATTTTATATCAGTTCAATCAGAAAAGGATACAAGTATGGTTTAAAACTGTAAGTTTAAGGTAAACGGAGCAACTGGATACACGAAGGTAACGGGGCTAACCATAACTGATTTAGCATGTACATTTTTGAATCTAGACAAATATGATAAAACTTATAACATCAATAAAAATAATGCGAGGTATTAAGCTACAAAGAACTTTTACAATTCAATATGTTTCTAATAGTCCCACTCAACAGAAGAACAGATGACTATGAGATTCGTATAAGCTCGTTTCTAGGTAAAACAATGTTTTGTTCAGTTTAGTGATCCGATATACCAAAGTGCTTATTTTTTGGGCAAAGGTTTACCTTTGGTTTATTTTATTAGGGCAAAAAAAAAAAAAAAAAAAAAAAAAAAAAAAAAAAAAAAAAAGTACAATGGATGAAGGTGAATCCTCACATCTCATACCAAAGAGGCAAAACAAACAGTCTGTACTTGACACCTAACCTAACATAAGAATTGTATGCCAAACTTATTAGACCTAAAACAAACCCTATCTAAGTTGACCACGAAGACTAATGTCAAACGCAGTAGCAAACTCCATTTGAGTATTAGTCAAACCACAATCACCAAAATCATCATCATCATACATGTCTTCATCATAGATCTTCTTACCCACTCCACTGCTACATTTAGAACCTTCATTAACCTTGGAACTCATAGATGTCATAAAACTAGCAGTTTCGCTATAGACCTTGAACACTTCATCATCATCACTATCCGCATTATCCGGATCATCAACCCTTTTATCATCTTTATCCTTGCTCATAACGCGACCCTCATCAATAGAAGGTGTAATGTTCGAAACACATGAATGGTCAACAGTAGGCGAATTAGTGATATTACCACTTGATTTTACATTAGCATTAAAATCGTCATCTAACTCACTTAGAGCAGTTGTTCATGTGTTATAAATGAAGGTTTAGTAGTTCTAGTCTTGTTCTTTGGTTGAGTTCACTAAACACATCAAACAAATCTCATCAAACCTAGGGTTTTAATGAAGTTTTTGTAAGAGTTTTCTTGAAAGATTTGGAAGGGTTTTCAATTTAATAGTTTGATAGATCTAGAGCTTGGAAGGGTTTTTGGTTAATAGATTTGGAAGCTTTGGGTGAATTGTTATTGATTTTGGTTATGTTGTTATTTGTTCTTATCACTTTTTAAACACAAAACTTTATAAGGAAACCAAATTATTTTTCATGTTATTTCCTGTATTTTATGTATATCATAATTAATATTCCTTATTATGACATGGTTATACATTGTAATTGATTAAAAAAAACTTGAAAAACATATTTTGGACTTGAATTGTTGGGACAGTTTTGACCAACGATTAAAACGTGATTTATTAGGGAATAGGACTAGAGACTTGGGAAAAAAATATAAGGTTATAGATCTATGTCTTAGCTTTGTTTCACCAGGTGGCTCGATCCGTAACTCCACCCGATGATTTAATTAGAAAATAAACGGTGAAACTATGCCAAATTTAGGAACCAGATTTCAATCGCCAAAAACTCTTAAAATTTGTAATGAACCCCCTGTTGGTAATCAGAGAGTAAGGTTAGTAGACATTTTAACTTAAACGTAGCCGTTGGAATGAGGTCAATCGAAGTTGTAGTTTTTAAACTAGAGCCATTTTTGTGGGACTGAACTGTGCAGCTAAAACTCAGCTTTGACACATAAGGGTATATTAGTAATTTTACATAGGTTATGAAACTTTTGGAACAGTGGGACCCAAAAATATAATTATACCTTCCCGCGAACATAAAACTGAATCATAACTCTTTACGGTTTAGGAGTAGCGAAATTTCCAAAATCAGATAACATTTATAAAACCAATCAACGTGTTAATAAGACTTGTAAAAAATTGTATAAATGGTCAAAACTAGTCTGATAACGCTACACGCGTCGTTCGGGGTCAAGGAAACTTCCTTTTCTTCGAGCAAGTTTTATAACACCCTAGGCAGTGAACCTAATCGTTGTAGTGTAGTAATTAGGGTAAGCCACGGGTATTGATATCGTTCTCTAGGGGAATAGGAATGCTAGTAAGAAGTTACTACGCTAAGGTTAAGGTTGAGGAAGATTATTTTTGTATTTTTATATTTTATGAAATGGAAAGGTACGAATCTCGGGTATTGGATTTGGGGGGGGGGGGTTGGTATTTCTACCGATTACTCTACTATTATCTAATTATCTGAACTAAGGTTGTGGGAGTCTATGTCTAATTAACGTGTGCTCGTATGATAGTTTAAAGATGTGTTTACTTAGGTTGTACTACTCCTTAATTATCTCCTATTGATGGTTGAGTTGTCACGTCCTTATTCTTAGTTGCGTTGTGTGTCTAAAGTTGTAGGGTATGCGTTTCTCCCTAACTCTTTGAACTTACCAAAGGGTCTCGTCTACAAAACCCACTAGGGATGATAAACTCTTACTCTAAGGCACTCTTTGGATAATTTAGCCTACAACTACTCAGGTAATCATATTCTAAGGTTCACAAAGATGAATCATGCATTAAGTACACAACGAATGACCTATCGCATTACTAGATCATTGATCAACTAAGATAAGAAACAACCAATCAATATTCAATAATTAAGTTTCATACTTCCTAAGCAAACACACAAATAAATTAGCCGGACATGGAGAACATGCAAGCATACACACAAATAATCAAAGACATAATTGAATTAATGAAGTAAATACTTATCTTGATGTAAGATAGGGTTTAAAACCCTAAAATATTGTACAAGACACCTTAGGTTCGGTTTTAGGTTTTCACTCCCAAAAGACTCTCTCTAAAACTGAAAAATTCGTATTCTATATATAAGATTACATATGCGACGACGTCACCTTATGTTTTGTGACGCCGTCGTGTCGCCGTCATTAGGGTTTCGTCTTGGCCACGTTAACCTTGCGACGGCGTCACCTTATGTCCGTGACGCCGTCCTCTTCAGCTTCTAACGTCGTCTGGGTTGCATCTAGGCCGTCTGAGTAGCAACGGCCTACTCTTTTAAAGCCCGACGTCGTCACTTGAAAATAGGGTATTTGGCTACTGTATCGTCACAAAAAATCCTCCGACGGCGTCGCAGTTAACACCTGACGCCGTCGCCTTCTATTTTCAGCAGCTTTGAGTGTCTCGATTCTGACTTTGGCCATTTTCTTCATATATTCACGCCTTTTCGTCCAAATAAGTGCCATTCCAGCATTTTGCCTTCAAGAGACCTAAAAAGTGAAAAGGAACGATATTAAGCAATAACGGATACAAAAGTGATCAAATAAGGACTTAAACGACCCCTCAAAATGGTATCTTTTAAAACCTTATCAAATATCCCTACACTTGTTATTTGCTTGTCCTCAAGCAAATGTGCTTTTAGCCAATTAATTTATAAGTTAGGGGTCATGAAACATTAATTCAAAACGGTCCACAACACATATAAGCCCCGCAAAAGTCATAACAAGCACGGAAATTACATACTAGTACCTCACATGGGGTGTTTGGGTACTCACATCTCTCTCGGGTGTATATATGAAATATAACAAATAGGAAATGGAAGATAAACACTCATTAACCGGTCCTAGTACATAGATTACCATAGGCTTGAGAATAGATCAAACCTCCATCGCTTTTGCGTAAGCACCTAGGAAAGACTATCAAAGAGGTCTTTTAAAGGGTTGTAATGTTAGGCTTACGGTAGGGAAACAAGGGTTTGGTGTGATAGGCTATTTAGTGGTGGCAAGTCAAAAATCTCTATGTTAAATGCATACGAAGAATGGCGTTGCTAAGCCAAGACTCGACACTCTAAAACTCTAGGTAACGGAAATAAACAAACATAAATTTAAAGGATAGATGTAGGATGGTAGCCTTTTTTTTTTTTTTTTTTTTTTTTTTTTTTTTTTTTTTTTTACATACACTTTTACTCTACCATCCTCTATGGTAACATCAAAATGATAGGGATCTATAGGCACATCCCTACACTTGAGTTTTTATTACTCTAACACTAATTTGACCCGAATTTGAAAAGATCAAAACACTTGGGGTACATTATTATGCAAACAAAGGGAATTTGAATAACATTCCCTTCCCGTCATTTCATAAACTTTAACTTTTCCCATGAATCCCAATCGTCCCAAAACTGTATACAAAGGATATGACTCGACTTAGCAACTCATGCAAGCAACTAGATAATTGAACTAAGGGTTTAGGGTGATAACAAACGTTTGCACTAAAAGTGAGTGCATAAGGGGTAGGCTAAGGCGATTTGGGTGTATATTTGAGGGTGGGGTGTAAACAATGCTCTTCATTGATATTCCGGAAAAACCGAAACATCACGAGAACCGCGAAAATGATAGGCTCTGAGGGGTTAACTAGGGGTATCGTGTACTAAAGATGAGTACAACGCAAAGGGTGTGGGGGAATTACTCAACCGATATGGAAGAAGTAATTATATTACGGGTATCAAACAAGGGTTATCCTAATGCCTCTTATCATTTAGTTATTCCTAACTACACAAGTGTAGCCTCACTTGCGATCTCGGAATGCATCACAAAACAAGTTCTAGAATCTAATATACTACCAGTTCACACTCTAAGCATTGAAGATGAATGCTTTAATTCCTACTAATCTAAGGGCGATCCTCACATTTTGGGTGGAATTTGGGTGGTAAAGGGTTTTTGTGCTAATCATGCAACTTCCTATCCATGAGACGCTTTTGTTAAGACTAATGGCCCACTCCTATATGTCATGAAAAATTTTAAATTTGGTGCCAAAATTACCCTAACCGACATTTTCACATGGTTTATTACACAAATGCAATTGGACAAAGCAAATAATCAAGGATAAGCATAGTTTCAAAGTTCCCGTTTTATTTTCCCTCCCTACACTAAAACTCAACATTGTCCCCAATGTTCCCCGAAAGTATCAAAGTTATGATAATGGAAGGTAATTAAAAACGAAAGAAACTAATACTCCCCTGATTAGCTTGGTAGGATCCATGTAAAGTGGTGGTTAAATCCTTTTCAAGAAGAATTATTGCGTGAATAGCTCCTTCCAATCTTATGTAACTTCTTCTTGACAAACTAAACCTGCACACTTGAAGAAAACAAACGAAACCTTCGCGTAAAATCGGCAGTAATAATATATATAAGACTCGATTTAAACTAGGATATAATGCTTGTGGAATGGATGTTTACAGAATTTTTAAGAAAATTAAGACCTGAAAAATTCCAAAAATTTATAAGTAGCTCAGAAAACGAGAAAAAAGTAATCTGATGTTTTTACTCCTTCCTGACGCCGTCAGGTTGCAATCCTGACGCCGTCAGGTTATCCTGACAAAAACTGGTCTGCGATTTTCTGGAAAAAATTCTGGAAAATTTACATCTTTAGAATCTGGAAAAATTTCTGCAAAAACATCCATTATGACTCGATACAAGCATTTGACTCGAACAAACAAACATAAATATCTTTTAGTTAATTGTTATTCTCATGTTTACGTTTCTTTTGAAAACGTGTGTAATCCTCCCTACACTTTGAAAGAACACTTCTTAGGGTTCAACTTCATGTTGATGGCGCGAAGCTAATCGAAGGCTTCCCTTATGTCAGAGAGCATGTCCTCCTTCGTTCTGCTTTTGATGACCATATCATCTACGTATGCTTTGAGGTTCCTACCTATTTGCTTGCTGAAGGCTTTGTCCACTAGCCTTTCGTATGTAGCACCTGCATTCTTTAGACCGAAGGGCATCTTCTTGTAGCAATATATGCCTTTTCCTGTAAAAAAGGATGTTTTCTCTTCGTCCTCTTCCGCCATCTGTATCTGATGGTAACCTTTGTAAGCGTCCAGAAAACATTTCAGTCGGAACCCTAATAAGGATTCTACCTTCCAATCAATTTCTGGTAGAGGATAACAGTCATTCGGACATGCCTTGTTGATGTCGGTGAAGTCTACACACATTCGCCATCCTCCATCATGCTTCTTAACCATCACTGGATATGCTACCCAGGTTTGATACTTTACTTCCCTGGGTATACCTGGTGCTACGAGTCCATCCACTTCCTGGCATGCTGCTGCATTCCTTTCGGGTGCAAGGATTCGAAGCTTCTGCTTGATAGGTTCAATGTGCTTGAACTCGTTAAGCTTGTGCTCAGTGCCGATGGGCTTTCCATCTATGATGAGGGTTCTGGGGACCCCCATCATATCAGAGTATGTCCATGCAAAGATATCCGCGTTAGCCCTTAGTAACTTTTCCAGTTCTACCTTAAAGGTGGCACGGAGTTGCTTTCCAATGACCACCGTCTATTCCGGATGTAGGTCATTTACTACGATACGCTCTTCGGCATCAGTGCAGCTGAGAATATCCTTCGAAACTTCTTCAGGATTTTTTTTGACCCTTTTTCTTACATCTGTAGACTTCTTCGCGTTGTAGCTAGAGAATACCGTTCCAATATCGTAGGGTGTTTGGAATTTGATCGCAACATGTATGGTGGAGACAACGATACCCATTTTCTGCATTGCGGTTCTCCCTATCAACATGTTATAGGGAGATTCAGACCTTACGATCGCGAAAACCAGGGTTTCTGTTCTTTTTAGCCTTCCTTCTCCAAGCGTAACCTCCAGAGGGACTTCTCCCAGAGGCCAGGAATGCTCCCCTAAGAATCCCACCAAAGGTATCTTCGAGTCTACTCTCTTCAACCTTATCGAAGGCATGAGCTTTAGAAAACAATGCTCATAGATGACTTCGCAGGAGCTTCCGCAGTCCAAGTAGGCTCTATTTACTTCCCTGTTAGAGATTAAGACTTTGATGACCACGGGGTCATTTGAGAGAACCCTTCCAGTCATCGAAGGGAACATAACATCCCCTACCCCGCATAAACCTTTCTCTGCTGCTTTTCTCTTTAAACCAGAATCATCCCTGTGAACCATGAGGATTGGAGCTTCGACAAGCGTAGTATCTTTCCCCAACTGTGTGTCGGAGACCTTCTCTTTACCTTTCTTTATACCATTCACCAAATGTCCCAATTGGCCAGACTTCACGGCCTCTTCTATCTGCTTTCTGAGCTCTCTACAACTGTTGGTGTAGTGACCATAATCTTCGTGGAAATAGCAGTACTTGGATGTATCCCTGCTTCTTCCTCTACTTGCCAAACGAGGGGGAGGTTCGAAGGCCTTTGCAGCCCTTTCCATAGCAAGTATTTCCCTTGGATGTTTGGACAGATTTGCCAAGAGTCCGTGGTTGGTGTTTTTGTTGTAGGGTGTGAACTTGTTCCTGCCTTTGTGTCTGTTTTTGGACCCTTCCCATGAGGAATGCTTCGAGAACTTGCTGTGACTTTCTTTGATTTCGATCGGAGCCCCATTAGTAGCCACTTCTTTGGCTTCGATCCAGGCGTATGTCTTCTCCATTAAACTCTTGTAGGTTGTGGGAAGGTCAGTGGATAAGAATTCCAGCAGACTCCTGTTTCGCAGGCCATGCACAAAATTAGAGATGCGCTGGTCTTCGTGCAGACCCAGAATCTGCAAGGTGTCATCAGTGTATCTAGTAACGAAAGCCCTAGTGCTCTCATTTTCCCTCTGCTTGATGTTGTGTACTGTCAAACGAGTCCTTGTGAACTTCTTCTGCTGGCTGAAGTGTGACCTAAACTTGGCCTTGAGATCATCCAAATTCACTATGCTACCTGATTTTTGACTATTCCACCATATACGAGCGGAGTCTCGCAAGGTATATGTGAACATGTGGCAAGCAACCGGCATAACCCATTTTTGCATTATAATAGCCCCTTCGAACAGATGTAAGAAATTATCCGGGTCCCCCTTCCTATCATAAGTACCAATGTGTGCGGGCATTTTCAACTCGTCGGGTAGAGGGTAGTCTTCTATCCATCTTACAAAAGGTGTTGTGGAACCCATAGGCTCCAAATAACGGCAGTTGTAAGGTGGCATGTAAGTGGGGACAGTGTTGTATGGGTTATGGTTCGGAGGTACTCCGACATGATTTTGGTTAACATAAGGAGGGTAAGCAGTAGGTATAAAACATGGGTGACTTCCTATAGAATACGGAGGGTATACCATAGGTTGCCCGTAGGGCATGTTCCCGTATGGTTAAGGAAAGGTAGGGTTGCTAGTCTGCCCATTAGGTGGGGGTAGACCCCATGGGGATATGATTGAGCCCAAAAAGGAGGGTACATACCATGAGGAGGAAGATTTCCTCCCCCATTCATTTGAGGTAGATTTCCTTCTACACCGGATGCATGAGAAGGCTACAACGGAACCACTGCTTCAGTTCTCCCCAGATGGGCTGCCAAGAGTGGTGGCAAGTTAACCTCCGTAGTCTCCCTTCGGTGACTCCTCCCATTGGAACCTTCCATCGTTCCTTCCCTTCTCGTCGGATCCCTCTCCGGAACATCTTCGAAACCCACCGATCTTCCACTCGGCCTTCGACTTCCCGGAGATCCTATCCTCAGCACTGAGTGTGTAACCACAGGATCCGAGGGCCTAGTCTCCATCTCTATCTCTTCGTCATACTCATCACTAGAGTATTCCCACTCCCTCCGCATCTCTACGTTCCGTACTTGCCTCCTTCGAGCCCTTAATAAGCACTCCAGCACTTTGATGTTAGCTTCGACGAACGCAGGACTGATTATTGGTTCTGGGTTGGCTGACGTTGAAGCATGGTTGTTGGGAGTTATTTCAGGGTGAGATCGTGTGGTGAAAGTGGAAGCGATTATGTTGGGAAGGTTGTTAGGACTGTTGACTGGGATTGGTGTCAAGGTCGAGAAACCCGGAGGGGGAGTATCTTCTCTTCCTTGATTCATGCCGTAAAAGTAGTGAGCGCGATTGACTGGTTATAAGTTTGGAATAACGAGACCAATTGTAGCGGGTCCCACAGATGGCGCCACTGATTGTACAATAATTCATACGACCAGGCCTTCGATGGTGATCGAAGGGAATGAGGGGTGATATGCTTGCACCAAACTTGTAGCCAATATGCAATAAGAAATAGTAGACACTTTGTTAAGTGATTGCGCAGGGGTTGGACCCTGCGAACCACCTCCGGCTGAGAGTAAGTATGTGATATGTGTTGTAAGTAATGTAGAGTATGTGAAATACTGTGTTGAGTGAACATACTATTGAAATGACTCGTCCAACCTATTTATAGATAGAGAAATAAGCTTGGAGAGTGTTTGCGCACGTTTCAGAGATCATGGGGGCGTCCCATGATTTGTGGTAACTGCTAGGGCTTCATCCCCACTCTCTTTGTCTTGGCGGGGAAGCTAAGGAGATAGTGGGAACGTGGGGGAAGACGAAGTCAATGTTCTCCCATGTCTTAGTGTCTTCAAGGTAAGACCCGAAGGGCATAGGCCTTCGGTTGGTGAATTCCCAACTGGTAACCATATCAAGGATGAATGATTTTACGCCAACGATGACTTAGGAAGATAGACTTGGTCCTTCGTAAAGCAAATTCAACTGAGGTCGAAGGGGAGTCCTTCGGCCTGATCGGAGGGTACATCATCAATTATAGTCCATATTTTAGTTTTAGCATTCATTGTAATGCATTACTTGTCCTATAAATAAGGTTCTAAAATGCTTGCATATCCATTACTTTCAACCTCACAAGCTCATCATCATGTCACCCAAAAGATCCTCAAACATTGATGAACCATCTAGTGAAAAAACCCTTTTCAAGAAATCCAAAACTTCATCCTACCACCTTCCGTAATAACACCACCACCCAAAACTAGGAAAACCGCACGGATTAGCATCTAGGCTTGTGGTTTAGCTAAACCATTGTCAAATAGCCCATCAACAACTACTCACTCTCCACCAAATGACTACAATGTAGCACCTCCATCATCACCTACAAGCTCATCACCACATTCACCTAGCGAGTCTCAACTTGATACCTAAATCACCCTAGCGGAACTCCTTAAGACTCCAAAAACAATTCCACTACCCGTGTCTAGTCCACCATCCACTCCATTTCAACCATAAAAAACAACCCAACTAGTCTCCAACTTAAACCCAAAAGAACTAGTCTTTTTAACACCTCCTACATCTCCAAATACATTCTACAAAGAGCTTGAAACATCACCACCTCTACCTCCCATCACCTTACAAGAACATCTAGGTTTTTATCCACCACCACTCACCAACATCATGGACTTTGATCCATATTTTTCAACATTTCCACCACCTATTCCGAACTCCCAAAATCAAACCTACCCAGAAACCACAATCCCACCCCTCCCTCACTATCTGTTTTGCTAACATTGTCAATCCACTAGGGACCTCGCAATGGAAATAAGGGACGAGATGTGGTTTATTCTCAACCATATCCTTGATCGCATCAACATTATCACTCACCAAAACTTCCATAATTAACCCATATGCAAGCATGAAAGGAATGATAATAATATTTCTCTATGTTGTTTCTTTATTTTGAATCATTTTAAAGAACAATCCTTGTTCTTAGTTTTACATTTGTATGTGGCATATATACCACTACATTTTGATATTTTATTACATGGTTTTGTTTACGTACCTTGGCTTTCTATCTTGTTTCTTGTCTTATACAAGATTATATTACATGTTACTACTAACAATTGTTTTGTAGGCATTATATTTTCTCACTTGACGTCCTATTCTAGGGGGAGCAACCGTCAAGGGGGAGCTAGTGCATTGTGGATCATACTTATTTTTTTTCCACAATTTATTTCTTTATTAGGCTCACTTTTTGTTTCGCCAAAAAGGGGGAGAAGAAGTAAAACTTACACATACTTTCAAAACGTACATCTAATCTTAAGTTTTACTCATCATAATGTCATATTTTGTCATCAACAAAAAGGGGGAGATTGTTAAAATAAATAAAAAGTAAAAATGTTTATTCATATTTAGCGATCTCGTTATGTTTTGTTGATAACAAATATAAATTTATCATAAGTAAAATTATAAGAATACATGTTATTTTGCAAGGTATATACATTTGGTCATTTACATAAAATGTTGTAATAATTCAATTGTTGTAATAGTTTATAGGATGGGTAATATCAAAGATCCATGACCCATACCCATGGAGCTAATCCATAACCCATGACCCATTTCATGACATCATGCATGAAATTATGTTAGGTATTATCCATGACCCATGACCCAAGACCCATGGCCCATGCCCCATTGTCTAGATACATTGTATCTTGCTGAGTACCTTTGACCCAAAGTCCATGACCCATAGCTCATACCCATAACCCATAACCCGGTTTGCAACCTAGAGTCCGGACTAGTCTGACCCAGACTGCCGGATCCCTGGTTTTGCACTGGCCGGATCCCCCAAGTGAGGGATCCGCTGGAACTGTAAGACATAAGGCTTTTTGTACCTATAAATAGTAAGTCATTTCTTCATTGTTACTCACCCTTATTCTTAAAAATCTCTCATATATTATCTCACTCTCCTAACCTCTGATCATTTGATCATTCTAGTACTTCTTCTATCTTTTGTTGTGATTCTCATATAGGTCCTTCTCAAAGGCGAGATCATGCTATACTACAAGTCATCCAAGCAAAGGGTCCTTGATTTATTTGTCCATCCACAAGATTTCTGTAGCAAGATGTTGTAATTCATATTTCACATAGTTGTGTAAAGGTTTGGTTCTACGTCGTGGAAGAACTCGGTATTTAGATTTGTACCGGAAAAAGTGTAAGCGACGTTGTGAGGCTTCTCCGCCAAGTTGAAGGAGATTGTTGACATAGTGCTTGAACTCTCGAGTGGGGTACTCGGGGAGTGAAGTAGGGCAAAGAAGGTGTCCTTGTAGCCGAACCACTATAAATAACTTATGTCGCTACTTTCTATCCTTTACTTTACTTGCTTTCATTATTTAGTTTACTTATTGTTTCATACTATCTATCCATCCATACGAATTCACATAAGATCGAATCTAAATCTTTGAAACTTAAATTAAATTCGGTAAAACTATTCAACCCCTCTTCTAGTTTTCCACAGTTTTGTTCTTTTCTTAGTTAATCGATCCACATTCATAAAGGTTTCCTAGAATCATTTTTACTAAAAGACAAACCGATCCTTCTTTCCTTGTAAGAAAGAGAGAGACTTATTTCTATCCTTTTTCGTGTTTGATAAAGCTAATAGGGTTATTAGATCTTTCCTAATTCTAATATAACTCATAGCAAACTTACATAGTTAAGTAGATTTCACATCTTATATTTCATATAGATTTCATCACACTTATTCGGTGTTGAATTCTTCTGAAGCATATAAGACATTTGGTTAACTGGAGAATATGTTCCTAAAGCTAACAAATGGCCACATATTGATGTATGCTATCTTATGAGTTATTATGTTAGAAAATGGATGAATTACTGCAACAGAGGTAAATGCGATCTAGCATGGTCGATCTAGTTGTTTTGCTTTTAACACAATAAAGGTGCTACATACCTTTGTGGAAAGTGATAAGGTTTTAAAATGTACCTTTTTGAGGGGTCGTTTAAGCCCTTATTTGATCACTTTTGTATCCGTTATTACTTAATATCGTTCCATTTCACTTTTTAGGTCTCTTGAAGGCAAATTGCTGGAATGGCACTTATTTGGACGAAAAGGCGCGGATATACGAAGAAAATGGCCAAAGTCAAGAATCAAGACACTCAAGCTGCTTGAATACAAAGGGACGGAGTCAGGTGTTAATTGCGACGCCGTCAGAGTACTTCTGTGACGGCTCAGTAGCCAAATTGCTTATTTTCAAGTGACGGTGTCAGGCTTTAAAAGAGTAGGCCGTCGCAACTCAGACGGCCTAGATTTGATCCAGACGGCTTCAGAGACTAAAAGGGACGGCGTCATAAGCATAAGGTGACGTCGTCGCAAGACTAACGTGGCCAAGACGAAACCCTAATGACGGCGACCCGACGGCGTCACAAATCATAAGGTGACGCCGTCGCGATTGTAATCTTATATATAGAATCCGAATTTTTCAGTTTTAGTGTGTAGTCTTTTGGAGTACAAACCTAAACCGAACCAAGGCTGTCTTGTACAGTATTTTAGGGTTCCAAACCCTATCTTACACCAAGATAAGTGTTTTACTCCATTAATTCAATTATGTCTTCAATTGATTGTGTGTATGCTTGCATGTTTACCATGTCCGGCTAAATTACTTGTGTGTTTGCTTAGATATATAAAACCTAGTTATTAATTATTGTTAGGTTGTCTCTTATCTTAATTTTAATTGGCTTAGGAGTGCGACTAGGCTATCGTTGTGTTTAATACTTGATAAATCTTTGATAGATTATGAATGACTTAGTGGATTTCGTTTACTAAACCCAAAGATAACCTTAAAGATAGTTTATGAATGACTTGGTGGATTTCGTTTACTACACTTAAAGGTGACTTGAAAGAGTTAGGGAATGCACACCTTACGACCTTAGAAAACACAACGCATTAAGAATAAGGAGGTGACAATTCAACCTTCAATAGGAGATAACTAGGGAGTAGTAGCATCTAGGTAAACACATCTTTAACTATCATACAAGCACACAACAATAGACATAGACTACACTCACCTTAGTTAATTAGATAACTAGATAATAGGGTAATCGGTAGAAATACCAACCCCCCAAATCCAAACCCCGAGATTCGTACCTTTCCATTTCCTAAAAAAACATAAAAAGATAAAAAATAATCTTCCTCAACCCCAACCTTAGCGTAGTAACTCCTCACTAGCATTCCTATTCCCCTAGAGAAAGATATCAATACCCGTGGCTTACCCTAATACTACACTACAATGATTAGGTTCAATGCCTAGGGTGTTGAAAAACTTGCTCGACGAAAAGGAAGTTCCTTTGACCCTGAACGACGCGTGTAGCGTTATCATGTTTTTGGCGCCGTTGCCGGGAATAGAATAGCTAGTTAGTATTCCACCTCATTTAGGTTTCTTTTCTTGATTCCTATCAAGTAAATTTTTTCTCATTTTTAGCTTTCTCGTAGTCTATCCCCCTTCTTCGTGACCTTTGTTCGTAATCCCATCACTTTTCATCATGGAAGGTGATAACCAACCACCATTCATCAATCTACCACCAAATGACCCGCCAAGAGCCCGTACTCTTGGTGAATAATCGAGACCAAGCCACCTAGGCTATAGAAACACCATTGAGCTTCCCGATCAATCCCAAACTACGGCCATGCGATCCGACACCATCCGGTTGGTGCAAAACGGATGTGCATTCCATGGACTTCGTTCCGAAGATCCTAATCAGCATCTTAGGGATTTCCTTAAAATTGTCGATTCCATCGACCTCGATGCTACTACTCGGGAGACCACACGTCTGCGTCTCTTCCAATTCTCTCTATGGGACCAAGCTAGTAATTGGCTTGAACGACTTCCCGCCGGCTCCATCTCAAGTTGGGATGATCTCACCTCTCGCTTCCTTGCTCAAATTTTCCCACCGGGGAGAACCACTAAGCTTAGGAATGACATCTTGATGTTCCAACAACGTCAAGGTGAATCTCTCTACGAAGCATGGACTCGATTCAAGGACTTACTCCATAGAGTCCCTCATCACGGCATTGATCTTTGGCTTCAAGTTCAAATCTTCTATGATCATGTCAATTTCCCCACTAAGCGATCCATTGACCAAGCGGCCGGTGGAAAACTTAGTAAACTTACCGTGGAAGAATCGTGGGGTATAATAGAAGACCTTGCCCTCTATGAAAACGAATGTTGGAATGACCCCCGTGAGTTGTCCAAAACTGATAAGGCAGTCTCTGTCACACCCCCAAATTACCTGTTTTGCAGCGGAATGGAATTCCTGGGGATTGACTGTCATAGCATCACAATCACAGTTATATTGAACGACCTAAAGTGTCGTTTGGAAAATACATCGTTTAATTTAATAAAATAATCAGAGTTTACAAAGTAGGTCCCAAATGTAAATCAACTTGTGCGGAAATAAATTTGTTACAATTCAAACGATGTTTTAGAGTACATAAAACCCAAGTGAGACGCGTCGTCACCACGACTCCATGATGTGTCCAAATGCATGCCATGAAGTGAATGCCTTAGATACCTGAGATAAAAACATGCTAAAAGTGTCAACACAAAGGTTGAGTGAGTTCATAGAGTTTGTTTTGAAATGTAAAGCCTTTCAAAAATCGTTTATGCCGCAAAGGCATTGTAAATCGTTGAAATGTAAAGTCTTTCAGAATCGTTTATGTAACAAAGGCATTGTAAATCCACTCAGTTCCAAGTCCCGCCCATACAAAACTTGCAACCTGTGTGTTCACAACCCACTGCCAAAGTGTGTAAAGTTTATGTTCCAAACATATGAAGTCAAATGAATTCACATAATAGTGCATGACTTAATGTATCGATGTTTACTTGACCTACTTATACCAAGACCATCAGTCCAATGAATGTACCAAGACCATCAGTCCAATGAATGTACCAAGACCATCAGTCCAATGAATATACCAAGACCATCAGTCCAATGAATATACCAAGACCATCAGTCCAATGAATATACCATGTAAATACTACGTATGGCCAAACTGTTACTACGCATGACTAAGCATTTCAATTCGGCTAAACATGTAATTTGCAAATAGTCATGAATGCAATAAACATTATTGAGCATGTATCTCCCCCAAAGAGTTTAATAACAGCATTAAAGCAAGAAAAGTGGGGCTATGGAACTCACAGTAATATGTAAGAGTTTAAAGTACTTGTGAAAGTAAAAGAAAACAGTTTGAGCATGTATCTCCCCCAAAAGTAATTCAAAACGTATAAAGGTAGGGGCTATGAAACTCACTTGGATAAACTGGAATAACGGCAAAAGTGAGTACACTGAGGTTTATAATGATGCGTCAACCGGGACCTATTATCAATGATATGATATGTCATGAGTTGCAATGTAATGTTATGCATGCACTTCGTATGTTATTTATACCATTTACGAGTTTTTGAAAATGTTACTCGTCGACGAAAAATACTCTTTTGACGTCTTGAACCTTCAAAAATGACTTTACATGTTTTTACGACAAAATGTCATCCTACTATGGTTTTATAATGATTTTTGGTGAAATTACCACTTTTCGTCGCAAAACAATGTCGTCGGAAAAATCATGAAATCAACAAAAACGGCTCCGGAAGAGTGGTCGTAAAACGGTGTACGTCGATCGTTAGAGAACGAACTCGACGGTTTTGGAAAGTTTGTATCGATATCTAAAAGTTTCAGTTCAGAAGTTTTCGTCCAAAAGGTCTCGATCATAAAGATATCCAAGGCTCAAGATGGTGGTTTTTGTGAATTGTGTGCAGAAAATGAGTTTCGGCCAATGTTTGAACATCCGTAAATAAATAACCATAACTCCGCTTGACAAACGGCTTTTTGTTTTGAAAAATATGGCCGGTGAACTTGATTTTACTAGAAGACACTTCGTCATAAAAAGTTTTGCATCATGGGTAAAAACTGCCGCAAACATGGACGATATAGCTAATGAAATACTTGTTACGTCAAAAATAATATAGTTTTTCAGAAATTAATACTTACGGCAACTTTATGAAAATGGCCATATATTTGTCGTTTTAAATCCGTTTTCTACGTAAAATATGTCCTTAGCTTCGTATCGAAGTAAACTAATATATTTTTGACTAGTCGAAATAATTTGTGAAGCTTAAGGCTCGTTTTTGACCCGAAATATACAAAAACTGCATGCTGTCAATTTCAGAAAATAATACTTTTCGTCGTAAAACTTTAAAAATTCACCACGGCTTCGTTATAACTCCGTTTTTATCCGTTCAAGCGGCCACGGATTCGTTTTAAAGTATATTTTCTAAAAATCAAGGCCAAAGGGTCGTACCATCAGTGGGTTTTTCCAGAATTTCATTTTAAGGACAGAACGTAATATATAGTTTACGAAAATAGTTTTTCTCGGACACAACCTATTCTAAACCCTTCAAATCAACTCCAAAGCTAATCTAATCCTACCATACACCTTCTTAGGGTGTCATGGGTTCCTAATCACCATCAAGACCAAAGAATAACTTGGGAATAATTATAGGATGACTATATGTATATAAAACCTTAAAATCAAGAAATAAATGGTATAAACTACATAACATGCATATAAGCTCCAAAAATGATAAGAATCATATGAAAATGATAAGGAAACATAAAAATGATGAGAATATGCTTACTAGTGCAAGTGAAGAGGTGTAGGTAACAAAGGATTATCTTAAATATCCTTGGTTTTTATTTCAAAACCATAAAAAGGATATAATCTAGGTTGAAATAACACTTGATCTTGCAAAAAAAACAATTCTTGATCCCCTTTGTTTTGATGTGGCCGGTTCTTGAAGCCAAGAAGAAGAGAGAAAGAATTTTGTTTAACACTTGAAGTAAAAGAAAATGGATGAAGTGAAGTAATAATGTTGGAGTATGAATTTATATAAAATCAAAGAACAAGTTACCAACCAAATAATTGCATACACCCCCCATGGGCCGGTTTTTAGGGGTGTTTGTCCTCAAGAAATATCTTTTTTTTTTTTTTTTTTTTTTTATAAATTGTATATATATTTACTTGTATAATTTGCAAGATAGTGTAAGTAAATGTAAGTAATTTGTAAGAATTTGTACAAGTAAAGGCAATTGGAAAATTTTGGTACAAGTAAGTTTTTAATAAGTCAAAATAGATTATATTGGGATGATAAAAATTGTAAAAATACTTTCCTTGTGAAAATTGAGTGATAAAATAATTATCGTCAAATTTTTAAGAAAACGACGTAATAATTAAACGTTAACGATTAAAATACCAAATAAATTTGAAACACTAGGAAAACTAAAATATAGTTTTTATGAACTAAATGTGAGTTTAAAAATACTTCGGGATCATTTTTGAAAGTAACGGGTTAAATATTTTAAATAATAACTCACGCGATAAAGATTTATTAAATATAAAAATTACGCGTTGAAGGGTGAAATGAGATGTCGTGAATGTACTAATGAGATGCACATGATGTCAATGAATTGTAGACTAATCATAGTCCATATGAAATGTACGTGATGTCATGATTATGAATTCGCCGCTAAACCTCCAAGGTTACGCGAATTTGAAACAAGTAAACCAAGTTTACTAAAATGTTGAAATAATGAAACATGAACGGTGTCGAGAAATGACCTGAAAGTACGAATTGTCACATTCGCCCATCCAAAAAGGAATTCAGTCCCTGAATTCAATCGTTTTTAGGTCTAACGGGTTTAGGGTTTGATGTAGCAAACTTTCCCATTCCCGAGCAAAACCCTCAAAAGACTTTTTGGTAACCGATTTTTACTTAATCTCACAACTCATCAAACAAGAACTGTCATGAGATTAGGCTAAATCGGTTTAAGTAACAACTTGTTTCTAGCTCGATCTTTGCAACTCATCAAACAAGAACTGTCACGCGGATCAAACTGGAAACAAGTGGTTTTGAAGAAAATCTTTTGAAAATTTGGCTCGATTACGGAATTGCTTACTCATATAAGACTACTACTCCCTTCATTGCATGATTCTTCCTGAATTAGACATAGGTGATCAGGCTATGTATAATTTAGGAGTAACTATGCAATGCTTGGACTAATCGACTCATATGTTTGTTTGGTGTTGGGTCAACTGTTGTTAAAATTGTGATGAACGTCGAGGAGAAAAGACATGGGGAAGTATCGTTAAAATGATAGTTAATGTAAAAAGAATTAAAATTCTCGTAAATGATATCGAATCGAAAGGAAATAAAGTACGATAGATGAGAATATTTTACAACGAGTAGTTTAGCAAAAGTAATACATCGTTAAGTTATAAAGTTTCAGATACGATGGAAGACATAAAATTTGTACAACATAGTACATAAGAAGAAATAAGACTGTTAGTTTCCGAACTTCTTCAGTCTTCCGCGTTGTTGATACCTTGACGAGCTCCTTCTAACATATACACATTCCCATGAGCACCTTCGACTTGTTGACCTTGGTTTTGAGGACATTGATTCCGATAGTGTCCTTGCTCCCCGCATCTGTAACATGTAACCATGGCCTTGCCTCTACAATTCCTGGCAAGGTGTCCCGGTTGTTGACACTTGTAGCACTTAGCAGGACAAAGACCCGTGTGATGATACTTACATCGATTACATAGTGGGTAGGTTCCAGCATAACCTCTGCCTTCTATTGGTGCAGCAACATATACCATCGCAGTTTCTTGCCCTCTTTTCTGCTGTTGATGATGGTTAGTGTTGTGGTTGTGGTTGTTATAATCTCCTTGGTCGTCTTCCCATTTCCTTTTGTTGTTGTTGAGTTGGTTATCGCCGTTGTTGTTGTTGTTGTTTTGGTTGGTGTTTGTGTATTTGCCTCTCTTCACTACCTGGGCCGTGAGCTTTTGAGTCAATCGAATAGCTTCCTCAATCGTTTGCGGGTCAGAAGAAGTCACGTCACCTTGAATAATTTCAGGAAGTCCATCAATGAAAGCCTCCAGTAGCTTTTCATTATCCGAAACCATAGATGGACATAACACGGCCAATTCTTGGAATCTCCGAATGTAAGTGTCGATATCATACCCAATAGTTTTTAGTTCATAGAACTCCGTCTCCAACTTTTTCACTTCCGTTCGAGGACAAAACTTCTTAGTCACCAAGCCTTTAAATTCCTCCCACGAAAGCTTAAAAGCATTCTCCATACCAATTGGTTGAGCGTAAGAATTCCACCATGACAACGCTCCATCGAGTAAAGTACTCGTAGCATACTTAACCTTACTGTCATCCGGACAGTTACAAAGCAAAAATACCGATTCCAACTTTTCAAACCATCTAACCATAGCTGTAGCTCCCTCGGTACCTCGAAACTTAGTGGGTTCCGCACTTTTGAAATCTTTGTACGAGCATTTCTTAACCCCAGATCCTCCGGCATTACCAGTAGCAGCAGCTAGTCTAGCGGCTTCAGCAGCAGCCGTGGCCTCAGCAACAGCAGCAGCCACCGTTTCCCTTTCAACTCTTAGAGCATTTGCAATGCTATCATTCACTAACTTCTGAATAGCCGCTTGGGTCATTTCAACTGTAGCTTTCTTCGGTGCCATATCTTCTTCAAAACAAGAGAAAATGTGAGACGTAGCAAAATCCGATGTTAATAATAAGCGCTCTAAAGAGATGTGATAAGAAATGATAAGTTTGAGGTTATGTTTCAAAAATGATCGTCGGTTTCCGAAAAGATGGGTTATGAGGTGTTGTAAGCACTTCAATGAATGATGGTTTAGAGACTTAATGTGTGAATAAAGTGTAACTTGACATGTTAGTGGTGAAACAAAGGAGTGAGAGTGACTTCGCCCTATATAAAAGTTTATCCCGGCATTCGACGTTATCGATGATGAATCAGCTGATATAAAAATTGTGATAGGGAATGACAAGGAATTCTCCACGTTAGAATATGGGGAAAAGATAATGGGATGGGCATTTAAGGGCATCCATGTGACAATCGTTATGAAATGAAAGTGAATAACTCGAAAAATGTACGTAAAAACCGCATGTAAAGTGAACATGCACATGTGATGAAATGATGAGATGCTATGATGATGTAGTTATAGTCTAGAGTCAATGATGCAACCTAGTTCTCTATAACTGAAGCTCTGATGCCAATCTGTCACACCCCCAAATTACCTGTTTTGCAGCGGAATGGAATTCCTGGGGATTGACTGTCATAGCATCACAATCACAGTTATATTGAACGACCTAAAGTGTCGTTTGGAAAATACATCGTTTAATTTAATAAAATAATCAGAGTTTACAAAGTAGGTCCCAAATGTAAATCAACTTGTGCGGAAATAAATTTGTTACAATTCAAACGATGTTTTAGAGTACATAAAACCCAAGTGAGACGCGTCGTCACCACGACTCCATGATGTGTCCAAATGCATGCCATGAAGTGAATGCCTTAGATACCTGAGATAAAAACATGCTAAAAGTGTCAACACAAAGGTTGAGTGAGTTCATAGAGTTTGTTTTGAAATGTAAAGCCTTTCAAAAATCGTTTATGCCGCAAAGGCATTGTAAATCGTTGAAATGTAAAGTCTTTCAGAATCGTTTATGTAACAAAGGCATTGTAAATCCACTCAGTTCCAAGTCCCGCCCATACAAAACTTGCAACCTGTGTGTTCACAACCCACTGCCAAAGTGTGTAAAGTTTATGTTCCAAACATATGAAGTCAAATGAATTCACATAATAGTGCATGACTTAATGTATCGATGTTTACTTGACCTACTTATACCAAGACCATCAGTCCAATGAATGTACCAAGACCATCAGTCCAATGAATGTACCAAGACCATCAGTCCAATGAATATACCAAGACCATCAGTCCAATGAATATACCAAGACCATCAGTCCAATGAATATACCATGTAAATACTACGTATGGCCAAACTGTTACTACGCATGACTAAGCATTTCAATTCGGCTAAACATGTAATTTGCAAATAGTCATGAATGCAATAAACATTATTGAGCATGTATCTCCCCCAAAGAGTTTAATAACAGCATTAAAGCAAGAAAAGTGGGGCTATGGAACTCACAGTAATATGTAAGAGTTTAAAGTACTTGTGAAAGTAAAAGAAAACAGTTTGAGCATGTATCTCCCCCAAAAGTAATTCAAAACGTATAAAGGTAGGGGCTATGAAACTCACTTGGATAAACTGGAATAACGGCAAAAGTGAGTACACTGAGGTTTATAATGATGCGTCAACCGGGACCTATTATCAATGATATGATATGTCATGAGTTGCAATGTAATGTTATGCATGCACTTCGTATGTTATTTATACCATTTACGAGTTTTTGAAAATGTTACTCGTCGACGAAAAATACTCTTTTGACGTCTTGAACCTTCAAAAATGACTTTACATGTTTTTACGACAAAATGTCATCCTACTATGGTTTTATAATGATTTTTGGTGAAATTACCACTTTTCGTCGCAAAACAATGTCGTCGGAAAAATCATGAAATCAACAAAAACGGCTCCGGAAGAGTGGTCGTAAAACGGTGTACGTCGATCGTTAGAGAACGAACTCGACGGTTTTGGAAAGTTTGTATCGATATCTAAAAGTTTCAGTTCAGAAGTTTTCGTCCAAAAGGTCTCGATCATAAAGATATCCAAGGCTCAAGATGGTGGTTTTTGTGAATTGTGTGCAGAAAATGAGTTTCGGCCAATGTTTGAACATCCGTAAATAAATAACCATAACTCCGCTTGACAAACGGCTTTTTGTTTTGAAAAATATGGCCGGTGAACTTGATTTTACTAGAAGACACTTCGTCATAAAAAGTTTTGCATCATGGGTAAAAACTGCCGCAAACATGGACGATATAGCTAATGAAATACTTGTTACGTCAAAAATAATATAGTTTTTCAGAAATTAATACTTACGGCAACTTTATGAAAATGGCCATATATTTGTCGTTTTAAATCCGTTTTCTACGTAAAATATGTCCTTAGCTTCGTATCGAAGTAAACTAATATATTTTTGACTAGTCGAAATAATTTGTGAAGCTTAAGGCTCGTTTTTGACCCGAAATATACAAAAACTGCATGCTGTCAATTTCAGAAAATAATACTTTTCGTCGTAAAACTTTAAAAATTCACCACGGCTTCGTTATAACTCCGTTTTTATCCGTTCAAGCGGCCACGGATTCGTTTTAAAGTATATTTTCTAAAAATCAAGGCCAAAGGGTCGTACCATCAGTGGGTTTTTCCAGAATTTCATTTTAAGGACAGAACGTAATATATAGTTTACGAAAATAGTTTTTCTCGGACACAACCTATTCTAAACCCTTCAAATCAACTCCAAAGCTAATCTAATCCTACCATACACCTTCTTAGGGTGTCATGGGTTCCTAATCACCATCAAGACCAAAGAATAACTTGGGAATAATTATAGGATGACTATATGTATATAAAACCTTAAAATCAAGAAATAAATGGTATAAACTACATAACATGCATATAAGCTCCAAAAATGATAAGAATCATATGAAAATGATAAGGAAACATAAAAATGATGAGAATATGCTTACTAGTGCAAGTGAAGAGGTGTAGGTAACAAAGGATTATCTTAAATATCCTTGGTTTTTATTTCAAAACCATAAAAAGGATATAATCTAGGTTGAAATAACACTTGATCTTGCAAAAAAAACAATTCTTGATCCCCTTTGTTTTGATGTGGCCGGTTCTTGAAGCCAAGAAGAAGAGAGAAAGAATTTTGTTTAACACTTGAAGTAAAAGAAAATGGATGAAGTGAAGTAATAATGTTGGAGTATGAATTTATATAAAATCAAAGAACAAGTTACCAACCAAATAATTGCATACACCCCCCATGGGCCGGTTTTTAGGGGTGTTTGTCCTCAAGAAATATCTTTTTTTTTTTTTTTTTTTTTATAAATTGTATATATATTTACTTGTATAATTTGCAAGATAGTGTAAGTAAATGTAAGTAATTTGTAAGAATTTGTACAAGTAAAGGCAATTGGAAAATTTTGGTACAAGTAAGTTTTTAATAAGTCAAAATAGATTATATTGGGATGATAAAAATTGTAAAAATACTTTCCTTGTGAAAATTGAGTGATAAAATAATTATCGTCAAATTTTTAAGAAAACGACGTAATAATTAAACGTTAACGATTAAAATACCAAATAAATTTGAAACACTAGGAAAACTAAAATATAGTTTTTATGAACTAAATGTGAGTTTAAAAATACTTCGGGATCATTTTTGAAAGTAACGGGTTAAATATTTTAAATAATAACTCACGCGATAAAGATTTATTAAATATAAAAATTACGCGTTGAAGGGTGAAATGAGATGTCGTGAATGTACTAATGAGATGCACATGATGTCAATGAATTGTAGACTAATCATAGTCCATATGAAATGTACGTGATGTCATGATTATGAATTCGCCGCTAAACCTCCAAGGTTACGCGAATTTGAAACAAGTAAACCAAGTTTACTAAAATGTTGAAATAATGAAACATGAACGGTGTCGAGAAATGACCTGAAAGTACGAATTGTCACAGTCTCTTTGCCTCCTGTTGACTCACAACCTTCCAATCGTAGGATGCTCGAACTTGAAGATCAAGTCAAATTCCTAATGAGCTCCTACGAGACTCTTAAGCTCGAGCCTAATAACTTAGGAAAATCCTACAACAACCCTCCAAAAACCGGAACTTCCACTAGTCTTGAGGGAATGGTGTCCAAATTCATGTCATCTCAAGAAGCTCGATTGACACAACTTGAAGCCGATTTCAAGCAACGACAAAGCGAGATGACAACCAAGCTCGACACCCTCTTAGAAGCCTTCAATGGACAAAGGGATGAAATACAGGAAAAAATGGCGGAGATGATGGACTTAGTGAAAGAGTACACTAAGATGAAGATTCCAGAGAAGGTGCTAGTGAGGAACGATGAGCACGCCACCCCACTTTGTCTGTTAACGCCATTTCCATTGCTTCCGATGAAGATGGAGCAGTTGAGTAGATAGAGCCTGAGAGCAGCAAGGATAGTAAGGGTAAGAATGAGGCTCGGACTGATGATGAACCCAAATTCATCAAGCATTACCTTAAGCAAGAAAACAATCGTTAACCAAGTGAAAAACTTTAGGTGCAATGATGTTCTTAGGAAAGCCCTCTTAGGTGAAATAGGAGAGGAAAAGTATGACACCATGCCTATTGGACCTATGTACGAGTCAATTCTGAGAAAGCCAGTAACTAAGAAGCAAGAGATCTCTGGGAACTTTGTAATTCCGTGTAGCATAGGTGACTTAGAGAACCTAAATGCCTTGGCCGACCAGGGATCCGATGTAAACATAATGCCGCTGTCAGTCTATAATAAGTTGACTAAGGAGGAACCAACCAAGACCAATCTTATACTTTCCTTTGCAAATCATTCATATGTTTATCCCATAGGAATAGCGGAGGATGTCTTAATTGAGGTTGCCAATATTGTCTATCCGGTGGACTTCGCGATTGTAGACATTGAGGAAGATAAAAACCTGCCATTAATCCTGGGAACGCCTTTCCTGACCACCGCCAAGGCAACCATCAAATGCGGTGAAGGGATTGTGATACTCAAAAGTGGAAAGGACAAGTTAGGATGCCTATTGTTCTGAGATATCCTCTGAAGATTATGGATAAGGTAAAAGATAAGAATTCGCAGGTGTCCAATAATGCGGTTAAGAAGAAAATGGCTGAATGGGAAAAAGGGCTTAGAGAATTCATGGTTCAAGGGTTAAATGCGACATTGTGGAAACGTGATAAAAAGTTAGGAAATAACTATACCACAATACCACAAACTCAAAAGAACCCTAAGGAATTTTTGAATGGAGAAAAGGTGCTTTTGTATAAATCAAGGATAAAAGCATTATGGGGAAGGAATAAGCCAAGATGGTTTGGACCTTATACGGTGAAAGAAACTAATCTAAAATATAAAACCGTTATCATAATAGACGATGTTGGAAGAGAATTCACGGTGAGCATACAACGTCTACAACCTTATGATGAAGGCTTAGTGGAAGAAAAGAAGGACGACAATGAAGTCACGTAGGGGCACGACTTCGAGTCTAGCTACAAGACTCATAAATAAAGAAAAGCGCTTCGTGGGAGGCAACCCATGCTTAATTGTTTGCTTGTTTGTGTCATATATCTTTTATTGATTGTCTATTCTCATGTTTAAATTTGTAAAAATGCTTTATTTTATTTTTAACCTCGTCTTAATAACATATAAAGATATTTTACATAAAGGATAAGTGTAGGGAAAAAATAAATAGGGGGGGTACCTAAATTTCAATGTTTTTATTTTGATAGTATATTACCTTGTTACAGCTGTCATAACAGAATTTATAAATTTTACCATTTATATTTATAATATTTAGAATTTATTAGTTTTTTGTAAAATTTATAAATTCTGTTATGACAGCTGTAACAAGGTAATATACTATCAAAATAAAAACATTGAAATTTAGGTACCCCCCCTATGACACGTTTTCAAAAGAAACGTAAACATGAGAATAACAATTAATTAAAAGATATGCATGTGTGTTTGTTCGAGTCAAATGCTTGTATCGAGTCATAATGGATGTTTTGCAGAAATGTTTTTCCAGATTTTGAAGATGCAAATTTTCCAGATTTTTTTCCAGAAAATTGCAGACCAGTTTTTGTCAGGATAACATGACGGCGTCAGGATCGCAACCTGACGGCGTCAGGAATGAGTAAAAACAACAGATTATTTTTTTCTCGTTTTCTGAGCTACTTACAAATTTTTTGGAATTTTTCAGGTCTTAATTTTCCAGAAATTCTGTAAACATCCATTCCACAAGCATTATATCATAGTATAATAGAGTCTTATATATATTATTACCGCCGATTTTACGCGAAGGTTTCGTTTGTTTTCTTCAAGTGTGCAGGTTTAATTTATTAAGAAGAAGATACATAAGGTTGGAAGGAGCTTTTCACGCATACATTCTTCTTGGAAAGGATTTAACCACTACTTCACACACGGATCCTACCGAGCTAATCAGGGGAGTATTAGTTTCTTCCATTTTTAATTACCTTCCATTATCATAACTTTGATACTTTCGGGGAACATTGGGGACAATGTTCAGTTTAAGTGTAGGGAGGGAAAATAAAACAGGAACTTTGAAACTATGCTTATCCTTGACTATGTGCTTTGTCCAATTGCATTTGTGTAATAAACCATGAGAAAATGTCGGTTAGGGTAATTTTGGCACCAAATTTAAAATTTTTCATGACATATAGGAGTGGGCCATTAGTCTTAATAAAGCGTCTCATGGATAGGAAATTATATGACTAGCACAAAAACCCTTTACCACTTAAATTCCACCCAAAATGTGAGGATCGCCCTTAGATTAGTAGGAATTGAAGCATTCATCTTTAATGCTTAGAGTATGAACCGGTAGTATATTAGATTCTAAAACTTGTTTTGTGATGCATCCCGAGATCGCTAGTAAGACTACACTTGTGTAGTTAGGAATAACTAAATGATAAGAGGCATTAGGATAACCCTTGTTTGATACCCGTAATATAATTACTTCTTCCACATCGGTTGAGTAATTCCCGCACACCTTTGCGTTGTACTCATCTTTAGTACACGATACCCCTATTAACCCCTCAGAGCCTATCCTTTTCGCGGTTCTCGTGATGTTTCGATTTTCTGGAATATCAATGAAGAGCATTGTTTACACCCCACCCCCAAATGTACACCCAAATCGCCTTAGCCTACCTTGTATGCACTCACTTTTAGTGCATTATTGTTATCACCCTAAACCCTTAGTTCAATTATCTTGTTTCTTGCATGAGTTGCTAAGTCGAGTCATATCCTTTGTACACAGTTTTGGGACGATTGGGACTCATGAGAAAAGTTAAAGTTTATGAAATGACTGGAAGGGAACGTTAAATTCCCTTGTTTGCGTAATAATGTACTCCAAGTGTTTTGATCTTTTCAATTCGGGTCAAATTAGTGTCAGAGTAATAAAAACTCAAGTGTAGGGATGTGCCTATAAATCCCTATGTCACACCCTCGCCGGAGGCGGAAACACGAGGTGTAATGGAAGGGAACATAAGCACAAATTAATAGAACATGCCAACATTAATAATTAAAAGAAGGAATACACCATTACAATACCAGTTTAGCCGTCATCGGCAAATATATTACAAAGTTTAGTTCCCAAAATATTGAGTTCTATTACATAATAATTTGTTGTGACAAGTGAAAACTTCATTATGCAAGACTTGGTAGAAAAAGCTTACTAACGATCACCTGAAATGCATGAGAGAAAAACGGGTCAACTATGAAAATAGTTGGTGAGTAAACACGTTTAGCAAAAATAAGAAAACTCGTAAGAAATAATCAAAGCTTTCAGTCGACGAAAATGGTCCGCAAAGCAAAGGCATTGTAAATCCACTCAGTTCCAAGTTCCGCCCATACAAAACTTGCAACCTGTGTGTTCACAACCCACTGCCAAAAGTAGTATGTCTATAAGTCAAGTATAAACGGTCATAATAGTTCACAATATTGCACCACGTATATAATCATTCAGGGATGCTCCGAACATGGGAGACTTTGCACTGCTCCAACAAGGGAGACTCCTTTGTCACTCGACCACCTAGGCGAGAATTATTGAGAACGCTCCACCAATAAGGCGAGACTTTATAGTGATGCTCCGAACATGGGAGACTTTGCACTGCTCCAACAAGGGAGACTCCTTTGTCACTCGACCACCTAGGCGAGAATTATTGAGAACGCTTCACCAATAAGGCGAGACTTTATAGTGATGCTCCGAACATGGGAGACTTTGCACTGCTCCGAACAGGGGAGACTTAAATTGAAAATGCTCCGTTCCCATAGGGAGACATTTTGCTCCGGACCGGGGAGGCTTTAAGTTGATGCTCCGAACAGGGGAGACTTTATAGTGATGCTCCGAACAGGGGAGACTTTGTACGCTCCACCAATAAGGCGAGACTTTTAGGGTCATAGCATGTACGGTTCAATAAGTTCAAATAAGTAATAGGTTCGTAATTAAGTTCAAGGATTTGATTCGAGTTCACAAGTTCTAGTCAAACTAGTTAATAAAAGTAGTAAACAATTTAGCTCAAGAAAGGTTCATGCATTTCGCCCCAAAATATAGTAAAAACGGAAAAAGGGGGGTTGTGATTACTCACTCGGTAAACTGGAATGATGACAAGAGTGAGTACACCGAGGTATAATGTGATGTGATAACCGGGACCTATTACGAATGATATGATATGCAATGAGTTGCAATGTAATGTTATGCATGCATTTCGTATGTTATTTATACCATTAGCGAGTTTTGAAAATATTACTAATCGTCGAAAAATACTCTTTTGACGTCTAGACCCTTCAAAAATGACTTTACAAGTATTTACGTCAAAATGTCATCCTACAATGGTTTTATAATGATTTATGGTGAAATTTTCACTTTTCGTCGCAAAACAATGTCGTCGGAATTTTCATGAAATTAACAAAATTGGCTCCGAAAAACTAGTCGTAAAATGGTGTACGTCGATCGTTAGAGAACGAACTCAACGGTTTTGGAAAGTTTGTATCGAAATCTAGAAGTTTCAGTTCAGGAGTTTTCGTCCAAAAGGTCTCGAACATAAAGATAATAAGGGTTAAAGATGGTGATTTTGTCTAATTGTAGTTCAAAAAGTGAGTTTCGGCCAAGATTAGACAACCATAAATAATTTACTACAACTCCGCTATACAAACAGCTAATTGTATTGAAAAATATGCTCGGTGAACTTGATTTTATTAGAAGACAATTCGTTCCAAAAAGTTTTGCATCATGGTTAAAAACAGCCCTCAACATGGACGTTACAGCTACCGTAACACTTGTATCGTAGAAATAATATAGTTTTTCAGAAAATAATAGTTACGGCAAGTTTATGAAAACGTGTATATCTTTGTCGTTTCAAATCCGTTTTCTACGTATAATACGTCCTTAGCTTCGTATCAAAGTATACTAATATATTTTTGATAAGTCGAAATAATTTGTGAAGCTTAGGACTCGTTTTTGACCCGAATAGAGTAAAAATAGTATGCTGAAATTTCAGAAAATAATATATTTCGTCGCCAAACTTTAAAAATTCATAACTTCTTCGTTATAACTCCGTTTTTATCCGTTCAAGCGGCCACGGATTCGTTTTAAAGTATATTTTCTAAATATCAAGGCCAAAAAGTCGTGCCTACAGTCGGATTTTCCAGAAAATCAAAATAAGGATAGACCACTTTTTATACGTATCGAAAATAGTTTTTCTCGGACAAAACCTATTCTAATCCCTTCAAATCAACTCCAAAGCTAATCTAATCCTACCATACACCTTCTTAGGGTGTCATGGGTTCCTAATCACCATCAATACCAACATATACCAAGGGGATAATTATAGGATGACCTTAATATATATATAACTCTAAAATCAAGTAAAAATGGTATAAACAACACAAATCATGCATGCTTGCTCCAAAAATGAAGAGATACTTATGAGATGATAAGGAAACATGAAAAATGAAGGAAACATGCTTACAAGTGATATGATGAGGTGCAAAGAACCAAGGTTATTCCTAAACACTCTTGGTTTTTATTTCAAAACCTTATAAAGAGTATTATCTAGATTGTGTTAACACTTGAGCTAGCAAAATTTTGTGATCCCTTGGAAGACCTCTCTATGGCCGGTTTTGGATGAAGAGAAACAAAGAAGAGAGAAAAATTTTTGGTAACTTGTATTATTGCAATTTAATGAGTGAAGTAAATTTTCTTGAAGTATAAATCTTGCCTTGTAGAAAATCTACCCAATTTGATTTCCCTCCCCCCTTGGAGCCGGATTTTAGGGGATATGGTTCCCAAATATATATATATTTTTTTTTTTTTATATTGCATATATACTTGTATAATTAATTGTAAAAAGTGTAAGTACATATGTAGATAAATATAACTTGTAAGGTTAATGGTAACGTTTTGGTACAAGTAAATTTTTAATAGATCAAATTAGAGTATAATGAGATCATAATAATTGTAAAAATACATTCCTTGTAAAATTTGAGTGATAAAATAATTATCGTATAGTTTTTAAGAAAACGTCGTAGTAATATAACTTTAACGATTTATGTACAAAATAAATTTCAAAACACTAGTAAAACTCAAAAAATATAGTTTTTATAACTAAATGTAAGTTTAATATACATAAAGATTTTTGACTTGCCACCACTAAATAGCCTATCCCACCAAACCCTTTGTTTCACTACCGTAAGCCTAACATTACAACCCTTTAAAGACCTCTTTGATAGTCTTTCCTAGGTGCTTACACCAAAGCGATGGAGGTTTGATCTATTCTCAAGCCTATGGTAATCTATGTACTAGGACCGGTTAATGAGTGTTTATCTTCCATTTCCAACTTGTTATATTTCATATACACCCGAGAGATGCGAGTACCCAAACACCCTATGTGAGGTGCTAGTATGTAATTTCCTTGCTTGTTATGACTTTTGCGGGGCTTATATGTGTTGTGGATTGTTCTAAACCAATGCTTCATGACCCCTAACTTATAAATTAATTGGCTAAAAGCACATTTGCTTGAGGACAAGCAAATACCAAGTGTAGGGATATTTGATAAGGTTTTAAAATGTACCTTTTTGAGGGGTTGTTTAAGCCCTTATTTGATCACTTTTGTATCCGTTATTACTTAATATCGTTCCTTTTCACTTTTTAGATCTTTTGAAGGCAAATTGCTGGAATGACACTTATTTGGACGAAAAGGCGCGGATATACGAAGAAAATGGCCAAAGTCAAGAATCGAGACACTCAAGCTGCTGAAATACAAGGGGACGGCGTCAGGTGTTAATTGCGACGCCGTCAGAGCACTTCTGTGATGGCTCAGTAGCCAAATTGATTATTTTCAAGTGACGGTGTCAGGGTTTAAAAGAGTAGGCCGTCGCAACTCAGACGGCCTAGATTTGATCCAAACGGCGCCAGAGACTAAAGGGGACGGCGTCCCAAGCATAAGGTGACGCCGTCGCAAGACTAACGTGGCCAAGACGAAACCCTAATGACGGCGACCCGACGGCGTCACAAATCATAAGGTGACGCCGTCGCGATTGTAATCTTATATATAGAATCCGAATTTTTCAGTTTTAGTGTGTAGTCTTTTGGAGTACAAACCTAAACCGAACCAAGGCTGTCTTGTACAGTATTTTAGGGTTCCAAACCCTATCTTACACCAAGATAAGTGTTTTACTCCATTAATTCAATTATGTCTTCAATTGATTGTGTGTATGCTTGCATGTTTACCATGTCCGGCTAAATTACATGTGTGTTTGCTTAGATATATAAAACCTAGTTATTAATTATTGTTAGGTTGTCTCTTATCTTAATTTTAATTGGCTTAGGAGTGCGACTAGGCTATCGTTGTGTTTAATACTTGATAAATCTTTGATAGATTATGAATGACTTAGTGGATTTCGTTTACTAAACCCAAAGATAACCTTAAAGATAGTTTATGAATGACTTGGTGGATTTCGTTTACTACACTTAAAGGTGACTTCAAAGAGTTAGGGAATGCACACCTTACGACCTTAGAAAACACAACGCATTAAGAATAAGGAGGTGACAATTCAACCTTCAATAGGAGATAACTAGGGAGTAGTAGCATCTAGGTAAACACATCTTTAACTATCATACAAGCACACAACAATAGACATAGACTACACTCACCTTAGTTAATTAGATAACTAGATAATAGGGTAATCGGTAGAAATACCAACCCCCCAAATCCAAACCCCGAGATTCGTACCTTTCCATTTCCTAAAAAAACATAAAAAGATAAAAAATAATCTTCCTCAACCCCAACCTTAGCGTAGTAACTCCTCACTAGCATTCCTATTCCCCTAGAGAACGATATCAATACCCGTGGCTTACCCTAATACTACACTACAACGATTAGGTTCACTGCCTAGGGTGTTGAAAAACTTGCTAGATGAAAAGGAAGTTCCTTTGACCTTGAACGACGCGTGTAGCGTTATTAGAAAGTTGGTCGATTAAGGAAGAAATTGCATTCCCAATTTTCAAGTTTATTAATAGCACTGATGGGCAACCCCTTATCTACATAGTAGAGCTTCATATACTGTTTTATAAAACTAAGTACATTGCTGCTAGTAGGCTTTCAATGATAGTAGGAAAGTAAATAGATTGTCATTTGTTTTTCACTTATTATGTAGCACTTGCAATGTTGTCAAATCCAATGGGAGTATTGTGCTTTATTAATGACAAAGACATTTGTGTAATGTTGTCTAATTCAGTGAGAGCAACAAGCTTTATTATCTTGTTTTTAACACAGATTATTTCTAGCTTGTCTTGAGATATTACATTACTCTCCAAATATATACACTTATGGTTTTAAGGATAGTCGTGCTCGATTTATTATTAAACAATGTGGCTCTAAATCTATTTGTAATGTTAAAATCTATGACACTATCATATTGTTCACATAAACAAACACACGTCATGTTGTTTGTCTGCATACATAATGTTGTACCATACACAAGTGGGAGAAATATTTATTGTTGTAACATCTCGATTTTTATAGAAAAACACTAGTGTATTTATCTAAAATCCTTTTGGTCATCCCAAGTAGATAAGTGGAATAGATATAAAAGTTAGAATTTAGCGGAGTTAAATAATAAATTTAAAAATGAATAATTATGTCAAGTTGCCGAAGTAGTAGAGATTGACCAAAATATCTATTTTAGCTAATAAACTAAAGTCGGTTGAAAATTAAAACATATACTCCCCCTCCTTTATCCATTCTTATGAAAACAAAAAGAAAATAAGAACCAAGATAACAAGGTTTCTTCATATTGACGAATTCACAAGATTCATCATAAATTAACAAGGATTAACAAGAATTAATAAGAGTTATCAAGGCTTCAATGGTTATGATGAATCAAGAACTTTAAGTGGTTATTATATTCTTCCCAAAATTCCAAGCAAGCATCTATTTATATGTTTAATCATGATTTCAAGATAGAGGAAACATGAGGTTATGTTTATAAAGTGATTTACATGGTTATATGATGAATTAGTGATTTATGATACAAGAGGTGATTGAATTATTACGGAGTTTTGATGGGATTATGTTAGTGATCAAGCTATGATGTTTCAAAGGTGTATATGATATATTTAGAAGCTAATCCAAACACCCCCTTAATTTGAGTTATTTGATGCTAAACGAGTTGCTGAAATTTTCAACAATGGTTAGTTGTGTTAGAAAAAGCGTACAAAATTGGTAGAAGCTCGGATTGGATCATGACCGGATTTCTGGAAAGCCTAATGAGTATACTTCAGTTTCTATTCTTTAAGTTTTGGCATATTTAGTACTTAAATTGATCTAAATTGTGATTTATTACAACAAGGTCTAATTTTGAAATGTGTAGCAAATCGATCTTTAAGAATTTATACCGGATAAACCGTAGCTCCGTTGGGAGCGTTCCATACCTTTTCGGAAAGGCCAAAGAGTCTAATTTTATGGAAAATTAGCCTTATGACCTGGTTTATTAGTTAAGTCAGTCAAAAGTGGGAAATTGCAGGCTGCTGCAGAAAAACAACAATTGCTTTGTTAAGTGTTTTGATAATTTTAACATGATATGATGTTTTTGCAAGTTTCGGGTGATTATAGGCAATGATAGCTTATGTTCTCAGCATATATGGTTATAATTCATGTTATACAAGTATAGAACCAAGTGGCAAGACTTTGTTAGCTTAGCTCGAGTTCGCGAGCATAGTAGTGCATGTTTGGCGAGATTTATGCCATAACTAGCGTGTATTTATGCTATATAGTTATTATTTTTTGACATTATACATGTGCATCTATCTTAACATAGGTGCTTGAGGCATGTTCAGAATCTTTCAACTTACATTATACGGCCCAAGTGAGTAACGGATTTTCATTTAACACGTTTAGTAGATTAAGCACGTTTAGAATATATATGCCTTGTTATATCTCAGGTAATATGCAAGTCATGTATCATATTGACCCGTGTGGTCATTTTCTGTATCATGTTGACCCATGTGGTCATATTCAGTATCATATTTACTAGTGTGGTTATTTTCAGTATCATGTTGACCCGTGTGGTCATATTCACTATCATAAGGACTCGTGTGGTTATTTTTAGTATCATGTTGACCTGTTTGATCATATTCACTATCATGTTGACTCGTTTGGTCATATTAATTATCATGTTGACCCGTTTGATCATATTTTGTATCAAGCTGACTTGTTTGGTCATATTAACTATCATGTTGACCCGTTTGGTCTTACTTTGTAATATGTTATGGTTCAACCTTGGTATTATTTATAGTGCAATCTCTGTTATATGTCATAGTCGGTCTCAGAATTATGTCATATAATGTTTTTAGTAGTTCAGCTTCAGATATGTGTGTCACAGTTCTGTTTTAACATTATATTACAGTTCAGTTATAGTATCAAGTTATAGCCCAGCCTCGGTTTATTTTATAGTACAACGTTAGTAATTAACTCAGTTTTAGTATCATGTCTTAGTTTAACCTCGTAATCATATTATTGCTCAGTTTTTATATTCAGTTTAGTCTCAACTTCAGTATTAAGTCAGCTTAGTATCATGTTGTAGTCAAGCCCAAGTATTTAGCTCAGCCTTAATTTATATATGAATATTATGTGTAAAAAATTCAAGACTCGCCACAGTTTAGCAACAAACTTTGTTTCAGTCAGTTATGTGTAGAATAATAGTGCTTTATGAACACTAGTCAGTCCCAAATGGGGATAAATGCTTATTGCATTTAGTAAGGCGCACGAAGTGTTTTATGCACTTAGTTAGGCGTGCGATGTGTTTATGCACATTAGTCACTCCCAATTGGGCAGATAGTGCTTATGCATTTAAATAAGGCATGCGAAGTGCTTTATGCACTTAATCAGTCTGAATAGTACTTTAAGCACACAGTCAATATAGTGCTTATGCACGTAGCCAGTTGATTGTACAAAAGATTGTACTACCAGGCTTCGATGAGGATCAAAGTAATGAGGGGTATGTGTTCCAGTCAAGACTCTCCTGTAACCTGAGAATAAGAAATACTAAGACACTACGTTAAGTGATTGCGCAGGGGTAGGACCCTGCGAACCACCTCCGGCGTGAGAGTAAGTATGAGTTATGGTTGTATTAGTGTGTTTAAGTCAAAAGATGAGTGTAGAATGAGCATACCATAAACCATTGTCCGTCTAACCTATTTATAGTGGAAGAAATACGGTTAGAGGCACTCTTGCATGAATGTCGGAGATCATGGGGGCGTCCCATGATTGTGGGTAACCGCTAGGGGTTAGTGACCGACGTTCTCAGACTTGACGGGGAAGCCAAGAGAGAGAGGGAGATCGTGGGTTTGACTAAGTCAGGAGGTTCCTTATCCATTGTTCCTTCGTCCAGTATACCCCGAAGGGCTTAGGACTGCGAATGGCGAATTCCCCTAAGGTAACCTTCGTGCCAACGAATGGTTTGACGCCTGTGGATATTTTAGAATCCTAACCTGGGCCTTCGTATGGAAGGGCTTCGACACGTTTCGGAGGAGTGTCCTCCGAGCTACTCGGAGGGTACATCATCAAGCCCCCCAGTCAAAAGTGATGCATATGAGCGAAGAGGCATTGCATTCGACTTCTTGCTTTGAAAAAATTACATCTTACTGCCAATTGCGTTAGTTAGAGATAATTACTTACCTAACTAAGCACATTAAATGCGAAATAATAACTACCGCTGCCCGCTACAGTGATTACTTATCCCCATATTACCCGGAGACCAAAAGACTTTATTCAAAATTTAAAAAGTTGTTTGACTCGGATAAGAGTAAAAAAGATGGACACGTGTGTGGTTTTAAAGACGGTAAAAAGGGTATTTAAGGGGAAGTTGTTGAAACCCTAAAACATTTTCACTTTCTCCGTCTCCTTTTACACGCAGTAACCTTTTCCAGCGTACACCATCTTCGAAAGCAAAGGTAAACGCTTCTCTTTTTCTTGTATTTTTAAAAACATGGATTCCAAGTTTATTATAAAACAACAAAAGTGTACTTTGTCTGCGAAAGATTTACATGATCACTTAGCCGATTATCCCATCCCACTAGAACATAAAGTGATGTTGCCCAAACCTACTCAGGGTATCTTTGATGCCCCTCTAGGTTTCGTAGGGGTGTATACACATGCATTTAGTCACTCAAACCTTAGGATTCCGTTGCACCCACTGATATTAGAGTTTATGCAGTACTACAAAGTTCATATCTCTAGGTTTAATCCCTTTGGTTTTGCCAAATTAACCACATTCATAGTGATGTGCAAAGCCTACGGATATGAACCAACATTGACAGTTTTAAGAGGATTTTTAAACTTGTACCCTGGGGGCAATTGGTTGACACTAGCAAAAAGACCTGAGGCAGATGTACCCAACATGTTTGGGAAGGTGTACACAAACATAACAGGTTGGAAGGATAGTTTTTTCTACGTGCAAGACACTATTGTTCCTCCCAAATATTCAGAGCTGCTGAACAAGGAAAATAGGTATAATGCTAAACGGTATAATGACCCCTGCCCTACGAGGTTCGAAGTGATCCCTGTTATCAGTGTTTGGTCAAATACCCAGTGGATGTGCAAGTATTCCCTGAAGCCATTTTTTACATGGCTGGGATTGCTCAGAGTTGGGCGGGGTCTCCCAAGAAGCCTATGATCATATACCAAGGGCAAAGTATGTTTATCTACTTTTATTTAAGTAGGACCAATGTAGCACTGATATTTATTTCTCCTTGTTTCTATTTTGCAGAGATGTCATTCAGAAACTTTATGTTCCAAGACTTGGATGAAGATTTAAGTTTCATGCCTGCGGAGAAAGCTGAGGAGTCTTACGGTGTTGGCTCTCCTTCAACATCTGTAAACAACAACGAGGTAGACATTTCGAAGCTAGAGCCTCTTTCATCAGCACCCCCACAACTTGCTTTGGAGGGTCCATCCCAACTGGTGGAGAATATTGCTGACTCAGACGATCCTGCGGATGAGGATGTCCCCGTCGTTGGTTTAACAGGAATAGCTGATAGGCTGAAGAGTAGGAAAGGAACAGCAGCCAAAGCTGTAAAATTTACCAACAAAAGGAAGAATCCCCTGCCTGCCTCTGGGAGTAGAGTTGTGAAGCAGAAGAGTGTTGAGGGCAGAAAGTTTGTGAAGTCTGCCTTCGAATTACCCGATGAATCCGTTGAGGTTCATGGTAAGTAGTTTTTCCTTACGAATCATGCGAAATTATAAATTGCACAATTATGTTAACTGTTATACATTGTGTTGCTCACAGGTATTCCAGAGACAAAGGAACTCCCAAATGCCTTGGCCTGTCACCGGATTATTGACCATGTGACCCCTCCGCAATGGAAGAGTATGCTGGAAAACATGTCTATTGAAAAGTTCTGTGACATGCATGATAATAGGGTTGCGAGGCAGGCAGTAATGGATAACCACTTGAATGCCCAAACCAGAGAGTTGCTCCGAACTGTGGCCAAGCTGGAAGCCAAGTGTGACGAGATTGAGGGAAATGTTGAGAAAAACCCCATCGTCCAAGACCTTCGAGAAAAGGTGGCCCAGCTAACTGTTGAACGTGGTAATCTGAAGTTGGAGGAAGCCAAGGTTGTTACTCTCACAGGTCAGAATGCAGCACTTGAGGCAAAATGTGCTGGGTTGGAAAGTGAGAAGGCTCGGCTCGGAGAGGTAGAGGTGAAGTTGAGGGAGGAGATCGATGGCTTGCAGATGAGGTATAAGATGCTGCAAAAGGATCGTGCAGAGGTTGTTTCGAAGGTGGTGCCTTACATTGCCATAGAGCTTTATCATAGTGATGAATTGGGAGCTCAGATGTGGAAGGTCATCAAATCAGCCATATTTCATGGACGGTGCTTGGCGCTGGAGGAGGCTACCAAAACAGGTAAGCCCGTGGACCTCTCCAAGATTGAATGCTACCGTCCCACTTCGAAGGCTGAGTATGATGAGGCAGGAAATGCATTTGCAACTGCAGAGTACTCCTTCCTTGCTGAGGCTACCAAAGATCCTATGGCGCCCCTCGAAGACCTCCTTTCCAAGAAACCTCGGAAGTTGAAGCCTACCACTCCAACCAAGAAGACTATGTCTACCAAGCCAGTCTCAGTGCAACCATCCCCCACTCCATCTCCAAAAAAGCAAGAATGAAGGCTGCTCTGTTAGCAGTAATTTGGTTCCAAAGGGTGGCATGTACCCTTAAGACAATTTATTTTATGTGACAATGTGTGTCTTGTCTTTCAAACAATTTAAATGCTTTTGATGTATGGCCATGAGCCAAGAACAATTTTACTGGAGCATAGGCTCCTCCTGTAGGTGTAAGGGCAATAGTCCGTATTTTGAATGTGACAGTGTTGGGGATGTACCCCTACACACTTAGTTTATATTAGTTAACTTCTCGTACGCCATTTTTCCGACGCTTAAGTTTTACAACCTAAGGTTAAACAACCTCATTGTGTGTAAATTACAACACCAAGAATATAATGACCAACTTGATCATTGACAGAGGGTCGCGACCCACTCTATCTCAAATCCTTTACATAGTATGACTTTGTAAATTTTTTTTTTTTACAAGCGCCAAAAACTACTAGGAGAGTTAATGTGAATGTTTATATTGGCTTAAATGATAAGGCGTGTATTACACCTCAAGCCATTCGACATTGAAACTCATTAACGACTTGGCTGAACAAATCTTTATGTTTAAGAAACGAAGCAAGAGATTTGTGGGAAATGTCTTATTTATCATTGAATTGGTAGGGAGGATTACATCATTCTTGAAATGAAAACTAAGACAACTACCAATAATGTGTGCTTTCCCTTGAGAAGCTTCTAATTACAAGCAAAAGATAAAAAGTACTTCTTAAACATAGAACTTTCGAAGGTTCGTACCATTCCATGTCCTGTCGATGGGTTCTCCGAGAAGAGTGGCCAATTTTTAGGCTCCGTTGCCGTAGGCCTCAGCTACCATGTAGGGTCCTTCCCAAGTTGGTCCCAGCTTTCCCTGATACTCTGCTTTGCTCGCGCTGTTGAGGCGTAGCACATATTCTCCAGGTTTGAAAGTGGAAGGTCTGACCCTCTTGTTATAGTAGCCTTCGATCTTATGTTTGTGCATTGCTTCTCGGATGGAGGCTATTTCTCGCCTTTCTTCTAGTAGATCAAGGTTTTCCCTGATTCTTTCATCATTTTGGGAGGCATCATACGTCGCCACACGCTCCGTGTGTACAATTAGTTCCGAAGGGATGACCGCTTCTGTTCCGTATGTTAGGCTGAAGGGGGTTTCACCATTGCTTGACTTAGGATGCGTCCTGTGAGCCCATAAAATTTGAGGGAGCTCGTCCACCCATCCGTGATGAGTTCGCCCTAGCCTTTTCTTGATCCCTTTGATGATGTCTCTGTTTGTAACCTCCACTTGTCTGTTACCTTGCGGGTGGTAGACGGATGTCCAGGATTGCTTTATGTTAAGCCCTTGACAAAAGTCATAGAAGACTCCTTTGGCAAACTGCTTCCCGTTTTCAGATATGATTATGTGGGGCACTCCGAATCTGTACACAATGTGCTCCCACACAAACTTCTCGATCTGTCTCCCTATTACAGAGGCTAGTGGTTTAGCTTCCACCCACTTAGTGAAGTAATCGATCGCTACCAGCAAGAATTTGACTCCTCCGGGCGCTACAGTCATAGGCCCTACAATATCGATGCCCCATTGAGAGAAGGGCCATGCAGATGTCACACTTGTCATGTCTTGTTTTGGCATTTTTGGAACGTTTGAGTGTATCTGACAAGCTTCACATTTGAGAATGATTTCGGCTGCGTCCCTGTGCATCGAAGGCCAATAGTAGCCCAACTTTATTATCTTCGAGACGACTGAGCGGGGTCCTGCATGAAGACCGCAGGATCCTTCATGGACTTTGGAGATGATGCTGGAAGCTTTCTTGGGGCCTACACATCGTAACCAGGGTGACAAAAATGACCTCCTATATAGGGTTTCCCCTATTAGCCGGTACTGTGGAGACTTAACCCGAATTTTCCTTGCTAGCTTGGGATCTTCGGGGAGAAGACCATTTATCAAATATTCCCTTATGGGATTCATCCATGTCTCTCCTTCTTCGTGAATCACATCAGTAACTTCTTTGAGAACAATGGATCTTTCAGGAAGGACTTCCACGAGCACTTCTTTAGTGAGATGAGCGAAGGCCATTGAAGCTAGCTTACTTAGTGCGTCTGCCTTCTTATTCTGATTCCTACGAACATGCTGGATGGTGTAGGAATCGAAGTTTTCCAGCATCTCTTTAGTTTTCTCCAAGTACTGTTTGATGATAGGCTGCCTTGCTTCATAGGAGCCTGTTACTTGGTTTGCGACCAACTGGGAGTCTACGAAAACAGCGAGAGCTTTGACCTCCATATCTTTAGCTAATCGGAGTCCTGCTAGCATCGCTTCATATTCCGCTTCGTTGTTCGTAGCTGCGAACTCAAACCGAAGAGCATATGTATGCTCCTTCCCTTCAGGACTAACCAACATTAGACCTGCTCCAGAACTGTCAGAGCTGGATGCTCCGTCTGTGTAAAGCTTCCATTTAACCTGTACTTGAGAGAAGTTAGTTTTGGGCTCTTCATTTCCTGTATCAGGTTCGGAGGGTGTTTCTGCTAAGAAGTCTGCGAGTATCTGTCCTTTAATAGAGTTTCGTCCTTTGAACTCGATTTCATGTTCTCCAAGCTCAATAGCCCATTTAGCTACTCTCCCTGATTTTTCAGGTTTCGACAAGATCTGTCTTAGTGGCTTGTTGGTTAAGACTGTAACTGGATGGGCCTGAAAATAGCGTCGGAGCCTCCTTGCTGCGTAGACTAAGGCGAGTATTAACTTCTCCAATGCTGGATAGTTGATGTCTGCTCCTTGTAGGACCCTGCTAACAAAGTAAATGGGGATTTGTCGCTTGTCCTGTTCTGCCATAAGGACTGCGCTAACACTCTCCATTGAGGATGCTAAGTACATGAACAACACCTCGCCTTTGATTGGGGCTGTGAGTGTTGGAAGGATTTCGATAAACTCCTTCATCTTCTGAAAAGCAGCCTCCGCATCCTGGCTCCATTGAAAATTTTTCTTGTCCATGCATCCTTTGAGTGTTTTGAAGAATGGTAGGGACCTGTCAGCTCCTTTTGATAAAAATCGGCTTAAGGCTGCCAGCTTCCCATTCAGGCTTTGCACATCCTTTAGACACTTAGGGGCTTGGAGATTGGAAATTACCTTGACTTTGGAGGGATTAGCTTTTATCCCCTGTTTGGTGATTAAATGCCCTAGGAATTGTCCCTCTTCGACACCGAAGGAGCATTTCTTAGGGTTCAGCTTCATGTTAATCGCCCGAAGCTGGTCAAACGTTTCCTGTACATCAAGGAGTAGGTCCTCCTCCGTCTTGCTCTTGATAACCATGTCATCAACGTAGGCTTCGAGATTTCTGCCTATCTGTTTGTTGAAGGCTTTATCTACGAGACGTTGATAAGTCGCCCCTGCATTCTTCAAACCGAAGGGCATTTTTCTGTAACAGTAGACACCTTGCTTGTGTAGAAGGCTGTCTTTTCCTCATCCTCCTTTGTCATCTGGATCTGATGATACCCTTTATAGGCATCTAAGAAGCATTTTAACCGGAAACCTGCCAAGGATTCTACCTTTCAGTCAATTTCTGGTAGGGGGTAGCAATCCTTCGGGCATGCTTTGTTGATGTTAGTGAAATCTACGCACATGCGCCACCCTCCGTCGCCCTTTTTCACCAGCACTGGGTTGGCCACCCAAGTTTGGTATTTGACCTCCCTCAGGATGCCTGCTTGTGTGAGTTTGTCAACTTCTTTGCAGGCTGCGGCGTTTCTCTCGGGGGCAAGGCTTCTCCTTTTATGCTTTGTTGGCTCAATGTGCTTGTACTCATTGAGTTTATGCTCCGTTCCGAAGGACTGTCCATCTATCAGCAAAGTTCTCGGAACCCCTGTCATGTCAGAATATTTCCAAGCAAAAACATCAAAGTTAGTCTGCAACAGTTCGACGAGCTTCGCCTTAAAATTTGCCGGGAGTTGTTTTCCTACTACCACCGTTTGTTCAGGGTAGCTAGAGTTTATTAAAACTCGTTCCTCTGCATCTGTGCAGCTAAGACTTTCCATCGGAGACTCCTCCGATTCCTCTATGATCTTTTTGACACCATATATACCCTTATCTATTCCATAACTAGAATGAACAGTTCCTACTCCGAAGGGAGTTTGGAACTTAATAGCAGCATGTATGGTGGAAACAACAATTCCCATTCTTTGCATAGCTGTTCTCCCTATTAACAAATTATAAGGAGAATCTGACCTTACGATGACAAAAATGAGTGTTTCCGTGCGGGATAAGGGGCCTTTGCCTATGGTGATTTCCAACGGTACTTCTCCCAGGGGCCATGAGTGTTCACCGGAGAATCCTACTAGTGGTGCTTTTGAGTCTACCCTCCGTGAGCGTATGGATGCCTTGAGCTTTAGGAAACAATGCTCATAGATGATCTCGCAGGAGCTTCCACAATCCATATATGCTCTGTTTACCTCCCTGTTTGAGATTTGTACCTTGATGATAACGGGATCAGTCGAAGGTGTCTTCCCCAGTATGTAAGGGAAAGTTATTTCCCCTACGCTTCCCAGCTCTCCCTTTGCTTCCTTCCTTTTCAAGGTGGTATCATGTCTGCGTACCATTAGTATTGGAGCTTCTGCTGGTGTAGTTTCCTTCTTGTTCCCTTTCCATTCTCCTAGTTGGGTATCAAAGAACTTTTCCTTTCCCTTTTTGATGCCTTTGACCAGATGTGCTAACTGCCCGGATCGTACTGCCTCTTCGATTTGCTTCTTTAGTTCCCTGCAGTTATTCGTGTCATGTCCATGATCTTCATGGAAATGGCAATACTTGGACATGTCTCTGGCCTTGTTCCGTGCTATCATCCGAGGCGGGGGATCGAAAGACTTTGCGGCTTTCTCGGTGGCTAGGATCTCTCGAGGAGATTTAACCAAGTTTGCCAAGAGTCCATGGTTCGGACCTTTGTTGTAAGGAGTGAAGCGGTCTCTGTTCTTCTTCTTGTTTTTGGATCCTTCCCAGGAGGACCCTCTAGAGAACTTGTCAGACGCTTCCTTTTGCTCTATCGGAGCCCCATTTGCTGCTACCTCCTTAGACTCAATCCAGGTGTAAGCCTTCTCGATCAAGGCTTTGTAGGTGTTGGGAAGGTCGGTGGACAGGAATTCCACCAAGCTTCGAGTCCGAAGGCCATGTACGAAGCCAGAGATCCTCTGATCTTCGTGTAAACCTAGAATTTGCAAGGTTTCATCAGTGTACCTGGTAACGAAGGCCCTCGTACTTTCGTTGTCCCTTTGTTTGATGGTGTGCACGGTTAGGTGAGTTTTGGTGTACTTCTTCTGCTGGCTAAAGTGTAACCGGAACTTAGCCTTAAGATCATCTAGACTCATAATGCTCCCCAAATTCTGTCCGTTCCACCATATTCGTGCGGAGTCTCTGAGCGAGTAAGTAACCATGTGGCATGCTACAGGCATGACCCACTTTTTCATTTTGATAGCGCCTTCGAATAAGTGGAGAAAGTTATCAGGATCGCCTTTCCCATCGTAGGTGCCTATGTGAGTAGGCATCTTCACACCGTCAGGTAAGGGGTAGTCTTCGATCCACTTCACGAAAGGTGTGCAAGCTCCAGAGGCTTTGGTACAGTAAGGGTTGTATGGGGGCGGATAAACAGGTGTAGGGTTATACGGGTTAGGAAATGGTTGTGAGTAGGCAGGGTAAACAGTAGAGGGTAGATACGAAGGGTATACCCCCATTGATTGCGTAGGAACCTGTCCATAGGTCATTTGCTGGTAATTCTGGTTGGGGAGTGAACCATTTGGAGGGTAAGTGTTGTAGGTTTGAGCAGGTAGGTAGGGATTCATTCCCGGAGGGGGTAATTGATTCATGTTGGAGTATGGAGGTGGATCTCCGACACTCGAAACATAAGAGGGGGGTACTGGAGCCCCTGTCCCTTCTCTTCCCAAGTGAGCAGCAAGAAGAGGGGGCAGGTTTACCCCTCCGTTTCCTACCGGGTTGCTTCCTCCGTTGGAGTTCTCGCTCCTCCTTTCACCATGCTTTCTTTCCCTTCTTCCCGGATTTCCTCTGGGTCCTTCTTCAAAACCCACCGTTCTTCCATTTGACCTTCTAATGGAAGAAGAACCATTTCGCAGGGCCGTGCGCCCCCTGCCTACAGATTGAGGTCTGCCCTCTGCTTCGATCTCCTCGTCATACTCCTCACTGGAGTATTCCAACTCCCTCTGCATTTCAGTATTGCGAACCTGTCTCTTACGAGCTCTTAGCAAAGAATCTAAGGCCTCAAATTTTGCCTCAACGAAGGCGGGACTAATGTCTAGAATAGGGTTAGCGGATGTTGAGGCGTGATGCACGGGAGTAGTTTCCAAACGAGATCGTGTGGTAAATGTTGAGGCTGTTATGGGGGCGAGATTGTCGGTGTTAGTTGTGGTAAGTGGGACCAGAGTAGAGAAACCTGGTGGAGGTGACTCTTCTCTTCCTGGTTCCATGCCGGAAAACTAGTGTAGTTGGTTAGGGTATTAGGACTGGGTGATTACGGGACTAATAGTTGTGGTCCCACGGATGGCGCCACTGATTGTACAAAAGATTGCACTACCAGGCTTCGATGAGGATCAAAGTAATGAGGGGTGTATGTTCCAGCCAAGACTCGCCTGTAACCTGAGAATAAGAAACACTAAGAGACTACGTTAAGTGATTGCGCAGGGGTAGGACCCTGCGAACCACCTTCGGCGTGAGAGTAAGTATGAGTTATGGTTGTATAAGTGTGTTTAAGTAAAAAGATGAGTGTAGAATGAGCATACCATAAACCATTGTCCGTCTAACCTATTTATAGTGGAAGAAATACGGTTAGAAGCACTCTTGCATGAATGTCGGAGATCATGGGGGCGTCCCATGATTGCGGGTAACCGCTAGGGGTTAGTGACCCACGTTCTCAGACTTGACGGGGAAGCCAAGAGAGAGAGAGGGAGATCGTGGGTTTGACTAAGCCAGGAGGTTCCTTATCCATTGTTCCTTCGTCCAGTATACCCCGAAGGGCTTAGGACTGCGAATGGCGAATTCCCCTAAGGTAACCTTCGTGCCAACGAATGGTTTGACGCCTGTGGATATTTTGGAATCCTAACCTGGGCCTTTGTATGGAAGGGCTTCGACACGTTTCGGAGGAGTGTCCTCCGAGCTACTCGGAGGGTACATCATCACCAGTATAGTACTATAAGTACTCAGTCAATATGTGCTTACGCAATAAGTCATCATGTGCTTTATGCATTCAGTATGTACTTATGCACTCATTCGTTTATGCACTTGGTCAGGAACGTACTATATGTACTTAATCAGTCGGTGTCGTGTTTATGCACTTAGTCAGCATTATGTTTCATGTAGTCAGAATAGTACTATATATACTTATTCAACATCATGCTTTATGCATGCAATTTCAATAGTAAGTTCCATATATCGTTACTGTCAGCGTTAGAACTCAGCTTCATAATCCAGTACAATACGGTATACAATTTTTAATTCAATTAGTAGCCAGATTTAATAATAGCCTTAGAAGTAGTCAGACTTGTGCCATTGGCACATAATAAAATAGAATATTATCTAAATTTTATGATTGGACCCATATTCACCCATGCAAACGAAATTCAGAACAATATTGATCTGCTAGGTTGTTATATTATGTTTATTAGCTATGAAGTTATATTTCAGGTTGTATGCTAAATGAGCAAAAGATGTTCTGTGTAGAGTTTTCGAGCTTAATGATTAGTCAGAAATATATCTTATGCACATAGCTAGAATTAAGCTTTCTGACATGATGTCAATCATGATACTAAAACCAGTTAGACACCGGATATGACAAAGTAGCCAAGTGAAGAAGCGGTTCTCGATGTGCACGTAGTATTACGTTTATATATCATGCCTATGTTCAATTTATGATTCAGTGCAATTCCGTTATCTCACTAAGTCTTATAGACTTACTGTTATCAACTTATATTTTTGTATGTATGCAAGATGAGACCATGTACGTGCTAAATGGGGTATAATGGGTTAAAATGGTGTAGCTCACAGGTTAGGTAATGAGCATCTCATTTCCATCGTTTGTTATCAGTTTGGAATGCCCCTAAATCAAGAACCAACTTTTGTACCATGTTAAAAGAATCATTGTTATGTATTTTGCAAAGTTTAGTACATTGAAAAAAGGGGCGCTTGGAATAAGTACGTGAAATGTAAAAAATATGCTTCTGCTAGTTTTATCAATGTATACAGTTTACAGATATATATAAAACAATTATGGGCGTTTCAATTGTGTGCAAGGTACAACACAATAACAATATGATTAAAGGTTTTTTTTTATTGCAAGGTAAGAGACTAATGCTCTACTAGAACTTGTATACATAAACTGTATTTTGCACTATTAAAGAACTTATGTCAAGATAAGAATAAAGACTACTTCAACTAAAATGTTTATGTGTTCTTGAAATGTCATAAATAAATGGAGTAATCAATTAACTTTAGTTAAACATTCTTATTCTCTTATAAAGCCACAAACATGAAGTCTTTTAATAGTTGCAAGACTTATAATATAAAGTAAGACGTTAACTTGTTATGTCTTCTTATTAAGACATATACATAAAGTCATTGGGTTGATCAATGAATTATAACGTAATGTAACATAATAAATATTTATGTCTTCTTGTCAGGACATGGATATGAAGTCGTTTACTTGTTCAAAGACTTGCGTTATAAAGCATGCAATTGTCTTATAAATAATATTATGCAATTGATAAGACTTAGTTGGCATGATATGTAAAGCAAAAGAGTATAGGTTCATCTATCATATTGTTAGATTGTCTCACAATATCATTCCTAATGGAATACCACAATTTTATGGATGTTCAATTAGAAAAATCAAACTCTATCAGTATCATTTGATTTTAAAAAAAATTAACTCATTTTCCTTCAAAAGGTATCAAGGTTAGAATATTAAGTATGTCTCATATATACTCAGTAAGACTCCAAACTAGAAGGTTAATAAGATACCATTATATTATGGAATGTGATGACTCAAATTAAGTCTTAAAATTGAAGTTCTGAATTTCTTAAACTTTTAAGAAACATGTTATTGTTGGAATCACTCCTAAACAGTATTAGCAAGTGCTAGTTAATTTATTGTAATAGGTTGCATATTTATGGCTTTTATGTTTGTAATAAAGTTTCAGACTTATGTAGAAAGCCCATGAGCCTATGCAAAGGCCCATAAGGCCAAGGAAGGGACTAGATGTGTTGTCCTAGCTCCCTTCCCCTATAAATACATTGTAACCTCTCCTTGGAGAGGTGTTGTTCACTTTCATATATGTTAGGCCTAAACCTTTCTCTCTAATATCATACGTGTGTGTTTAAGTGTTCAACCTTCCCTTCTCATCTCATTTCTATCATCTACATACTTTTGTGCATTTATGGTGACCTAACAGCGGTATCAATCGCCATCTAGTTGGGTGAAACTCGTTTGTTTTGAAGTTTGGTATCGTACGCGTAAAAGACTCACGTTACACATTTTTCATTTGAATAAAGATTTGATTTTTTCACTTGGAAACTCAAGATTATTATGGGTTAAGGTTTATATAGTGTTAAAGTTTCTAGTTTTTGAAAAAAGTTTCAAACTTTACGTGTTTTAGATTGCTTTTAAACTTGTTTACACGTAAGCTCAAAATTCATCTTGGATCATCAAGTTTCAAACTTTCTTGTTATTTTGGTGATTTTGAAGCTGTTTCATCATCAAAAACAAGTTTACAAAAAGTTTTAGTCTGCAGTTACGCTTAAGGAAACCCTACTTCTACGCCTAAGTCTGCAGTTACGCCTAAGCTTTCTTACGCGTAAGAAATTTTCATCACGATCTTCAAAGTTGTTGGTAACTCAGTGATTTTCTTGCTTGGATAAGCCTGAAAACACTTCGACTTGTGGATATCTCTCACACTTGGACAAGTGTGAAAGATTTTTTTGTTAAAACCCTAAACTTACACCTAAGCCAAAAGCTTACAAGTAAGCACTTTACGCCTAAGTTCAATCTTACGCATAAGGTACTTTACTTCTAAGAGTTTAGTTTATGCCTAAGCTTACGTTTAACCTAAAGCTTACGTGTAAGAAGGATTTACGCTTAAACCTATAGTTTATGCGAAGAGGACTTTACGCTTAACTTCTACAGTTTACGCCTATGACTACTGTTTACGTCTAAAGGACTTCTTCAACAAACAACAACAAGTTTCATTCGACTACAAAGATCCATCATCTACACAAGTCTCAAAGATGTCTCAACCACCATACTCCAACTACTTTCCTCATGAATATCCTCAACAACAACAACAACAACAACTACAACAATATCCTCAACAACAATTTCAACAACAATTATTTTCCTCAATTTGCACAACCTCTTCCACAACAAATCCCTCAACCAAACCCTCGTCAACAACATCAGTATGCTAACTACTTCCAATATCAGTTTCCAGCAAAGTATGCAACGAATGTTACAACGCAAAAGGAACCCATTTGGTTTGCAAAGATGTGTGAAGCTATAAGTAGCCAAATATCCATTCATGAAGCTGGATCCCTTGATAGACCTACAATGCTCACTCCCGGAAACTATGATCAATGGGTGATGTGGTGTTTTAGGTTCTCTGATCTCAAGAAACCACATGGTAAGTTTTTGAAGAAAGTTATCCTTGAAGGTCCTTTTCAAATGCCTACTACAACAGTACCCGGAGATCCAACTGGTACTCCACCAAGAGATGATGTTACTTCCACTCTCAGAATAGATCAACTCACTGCTGAACAACTACTTCACTATGAAGCAGATGAAATGGTAATGCAATATATCCTTTTGGGTCTACCCAATCCGATTCTTTGCAGTGTTGATGCTCCAAAAACTGCCAAAACAATGTGGGATCACATTCATCTTCTAATGGAAGGAACATAACTCAATCAAGAAGACATGGAATCAAAACTTTACTTATCATATGAGAGCTTCATGATTGAACCAGGGGAATCAGTAGAGTCATACTATCATCGGTTTACATACATATCAATGACTTGGATAGACACATCATCATTATGCCAAAGATTGTAATCAACACAAATTTCCTAAGCTGTCTTGGTCCTGATTGGGAAAAGTATGTTACATTCATCCGTCAACTAAAAATCTTCACCAAGCAAAGTACGGGTTGTTGTATGACTACTTGAAGCACCATCAAAAGGAAGTAGATAAAGATAGAGCTCTCCGTGGAGTTACTGCACCTTTACCGGATAATCAAACTCTTGCTTTGTTTAGTCAAGCTTGTTATCCTCAATTTCCACAACTGCCAACTGTCTTTACAAATCCACCACAACCAGCCCAGATTACACCATATGATCCTTCACAACAATCACAAGAAACTTAATTGGTTCCTTGCAACAACAACACTGATTCAGCACTCTACAGTGAAACACCAAATGAGGATGCAGAAGCTTTTGATACGTTGAATCAAGGATTTTCATTAATTGCTCGAGCCTTCAGGAGATTTGCTAACAAATCCAACGACTGTATTCGCACCTCATCTAACACAAGGAATCAAGAAGTTGTTAACAATGGAAGGGTTGAGGTTCAGAACCGAGGAAATGGTCGTCAGATGGGTAGTGGTCAAGGATTTAATGCTAATGAAAGGAATAACATGGGTGCTCCACAGCAACGGGTTCAAACTGTTGATCAGGGAAACGTTCAGAATGGGAATAATGGTCTCCTATGCTACAACTGCAACAAAAAGGGTCATTTGGCGAATGCTTGCCCAAAGCCAAGAACAAGAGGCAGTGCTTATCACAAGGAGGCTTTACTCTTGGCTCTCAAGGATGAAGCTGTTGGAACACTTACCAATAAGGAACATAGCTTCATCGCTAATGCAGATTCTGATGATGACATGGAGGACTTGCAAGCTAACGCAGCTGTAATGTTAATGGTCAACATGCAAGAGCTCCACATGAGTGACACATGCCCAGTGTATGACACTGATGGCTTGTCTCAGGTACCAGATTCCAGCATATGTTTTATATATTATTTGATATCTCCGCCTGCATCTGCATCCGACGAGGTACGTAATGATCAACATGAGCCTTCTACATTTCATCATGAAGAAAATCAAATGGATCTCGTTGTTACATTTGACGATCAAGATGACCTTACGGTTACCATTGATAATCAAGTTGACCCCGTGATTCCATTTGAGGATCAAAATGATGAACATGTTGAGACTCAAGTTGAACAAAACGAGCCTTTGTCTAATCCAGATCCAGAGCTCATGACCTTATTTCAGACCACCCAATCTCAATTGGAAAAGTCCAATTAGATTAATAATAATCTTCAAGAAAAAGTGGCACTATTGACTAAGGATATTAAACGCTATAAGTTACAACTTAATAATTTTGAAACTAAAGAGAAACGTGAATATAGTTTTGAAGTCGCTTTTCCAAAGTCATACCAAAATGAACAATATTTAGAAAAACAGATACGTGATCTAGTTGTTTCCAAGAATGAATTGCTTTCTCAAATAGAACAAAAAAAATTTGATCATAAAAAACAAGTTAAAACTCTCACTTCGGAAACTCAAAAAGCCAAGTCTGAGTTGTTATCGTGTCAAAAACAGTTTTCAGAATACAAACAACATTCAAAGAAAGAAATAGATCTCTATCTTAATGAAATTGTTGATTTGCAAAACAAAATCGAAGAGTTTCAAAATGTAATTTATAAACATGGTGAATCAATCACAACGATTCAAAAGTTCACATTTAAGCCAAATCTAGATAGATATGGGCCAAATCTTCCTGATTACAAACCATGTTTTTTCAATAGAGCATTCTATGCACATCCAAAGATGTATAGTGTCAAACATATGCTTGATGAATCTGTTGTGCGTGTCGTTGAATATAATCGTGAAGAGGAATTGGATGCAGAAGAAGAGAGTCGATTAAAAATGAAAAAAAATTGAATATAACAAACCATTTGATTATTCAAAAGGCCCTCTTATAACTTTTGTTAAACAACAGGATAATACAAACACTCCTTGGGTTATCACACCAATTCTTGAGTCCTCCTCTAGTGTTGGTCCCATCCAACAAGTTGTACAAATTAATGGTCCTTTACCTTCTTTAAGTGAAATCACACCATTACCCGAAAGATGTCAAATCCTTAAATGTTTTGATACATTATGTTTGAAATTAATCTTTTGGAACGTGAAATTGAACTTAATTCAGAAATAAAAGTTGAAACTTTTCAATCGCCTGATGCGCGAAAACAAAGAGATATTTTTTGAAAACAACTTTTACCCCATGTTCGAAATTTACGTATGCGTGCAAAATATTAGGAACGGGATCTTCAGAAGGAGATTGGGCACATGAAAACAATTTTCAAAGCAACAGAGGCATGGACCTTGAAAACAAAAAATAATAACAAAATCTTTCAAAACCATGTCGATCGACTCTTGGAAGATGTTATCTGTGCTGATACCATCTCACTTGTGTTGTATTATACTACTGCTTCTGTTTCTGATAATATTGCTGTTAATTCTGTTGATATTGTTGATAATGTTGAGATTGTTGATAATGTGTCTCAAATCGAATATTTGAAAGCTGAAAATGAGCGTTTGTCAAATGAACTGTCAAATGTAAAATGTCGTCTTCAATGGTGTCAAAAAGATTGTAATAATCAAGAACTTGTTTTGCAAAACAAACTCAAACAGTCGAGTGCTCAAACTTTTGAACCAAAACTCGAATGACTGGATGAGGAAAACATGTCTTTAAAGTGTCAAATTTTCAAATATGAACAAGAAATTGCCAAAGTCAAAACAAAATATGGTGTCACATTTAATTTGCTCAAAAAGACTCGTGCTAAAGCGTCTAAAGAACTTGATGATCATCTTGCATACACTAAAGAAGTTTTAAATGTTAATGGCAACATTCACTCTGAAAACCAAGATTTGTTACACACTATCATAGAGTTGAAAGAAGAGTTGGTGAAACGTAAGAAAGATAAGTCTAGTAACACAAATGTCCTTACACCTAGAATGTTTAAAATTGACACTAGGATGCCTTATGACAGACCTCAAGATACTAATATGCTTCCTTCCATTTCTACAGGAGTAGTTACCTCTAATCCTAGCGTTAGCATTTCACAGCCTAAGAGCACAAACAGGAAGAATAGGAAGTTGCAACGTAGGAGAAGATCAGTAAAGACCCCTGAAGTAGAAGAACACACTAGGACTTTGAATAAAACACATGTTGCACCTACTTTAGATATTGCGTTAGAGAAATGTAATAGAAAAAGTGATGTAATGAATGTTGAATCTTCAAGTACTTTGAATGTTTTGTTTGAAGCATCTTGCATTGTTTGTCGTAAAAGCATTTTTTTTGGATTTCATGATAAATGTGTTGCTAAATCTATCTTATCTAGTAAGCGAAAACATAGAAATGGAATTACCTCTAGGCCCACTAATGCTTCTAAGTCAGTGCTAGGTAAACCTCCTTCTAGTGTTTCTACATATAACATTGACGTACCCATGGAACCCACTTCACCTCCTAGGAAGAGAATATCACCTAGTGCATTAACTAAAACCAAAGCACAAACTTGTTTGACTTGGCAGAGATGGTTACAAAATACACCTGGATTTAAATGGATTCCAAAAATTATAAACATGTGTGTTTCAACTGTAACTGTAATGGAACACTCTAACTCTCCGGGTTCTACCTCTACTTCTATTCCACCTGTGTCGTCTGTGTATAATGCAGGTGATATAGATCATCATTTGGATTGTTGATAGCGGATGTTCCCGGCACATGACAGGCAATCTGAAACTTCTTACAAACTTTGTTTCAAAGTTCATTGGCACTGTCAGGTTCGGGAATGATCACTTTGCAGCTATCATGGGCTACGGAGACTACATCAATGGAAACATCAAAGTTAGAAGGGTTTACTATGTTGAAGGTCTTGGACACAATCTCTTCTCAGTCGGCCATTTTTGTGATGGTGATTTAGAAGTTGCTTTTAGGGAGAAAACTTGTTTCATCCGTGATCTACAAGGAAACGATCTCATGTCTGGAAACCGCACTTCAAGCCTTTACACAATCTCTATGCAAGACATGATCGCTTCATTTCCCATCTGTCTACTTTCTAAGGCAACATCTACAAAATCATGGCTGTGGAACAAAAGACTTTCACATTTAAACTTTCAAACCATTACTAATCTTGCATGACACAAACTGTTTAAAGGTCTTCCAAGGTTTAGGTATTCAAAATATCACTTATGTTCAGCATGTGAACAAGGGAAAAACACTCGTGCTTATTTTCCTTCAAAGGTGGAAAATAGCTCTCAGCATGTTCTTCATCTTCTTCACATGGATTTGTGTGGCCCGATGCATGTGCAGAGGATTAATGGCAAACACTACATTCTTGTAATCGTTGATGACTACTCCAGATGGACTTAGGTTTATTTTCTTCGAAGTAAAGATCAAGCTCCACAAATGATCATCACCTTTCTCACGAAAATTCAATGAGAAAGTAGGAATTGAGCATCAGACATCCATTGCACGAAATCTTCGAGAATACAATGGAGTCAAAACAGACAGAAGAACTGAATTTGTGAAGCAATACATTAGTAGAAGCTGCAAGAACGATGTTGATAAATGCAAAACTTCCAGATTACTTATGGGCAGAAGCCGTGTCAACTGCATGCTACACTCAGAACCGTTCTATGATAACCAAACGTCACAACAAAACACCTTATGAGCTTATCCATAACAGAAAACCGAACCTCAAACACTTTCATGTATTTGGTGCTCTCTGTTATCCAAATAATGATCGTGATGACTTTGAAAAGCTAAATGCCAAAGCTAACATTAGAGTCTTCGTTGGATACTGTGAAAACTCAAAGGGATACCGGATCTAGAATCGTTGTACAAAGGAAATTATGGAAACCATGCACGCTAATTTTGATGAGCTCACAAAAATGGCTTCTGAGCAAAACAGCTTGGAACCCAGACATAACCGTCTCAAGTTTCCTCAATCATCAGCTGATCAAACCTTTCAAATCACTCGTCGGCAGATGGAAACGTTGTTTGCTCCATTGTTTTTGTGAAGATTTTGATCAGCGTGCTCCAGATGTATCAACTGTTTCAGCTACTCAACCTGATAATAATCCTTTACCTGATACACCTGAAACAACTACAACTGTTGCTGATGCACCCCCGATTGAATCTCCAACAACAGCCAAACAAACCACTTCTAATGACAATGACCCAGCTGATGATATTCTTAATCAAGATGTACCTGCACCCGCGGATTATGATGGAAATGCATTTTTTAACCCTTTCGCTACTGAAACTACAAATTCAGATATTGCTGAATCTTCTACCAGCCATCTGATTCCACCAAATCTGCAAATGCATACCAACATCAACCCTCCACACACCGATGGACTAAATACCATCCTCTTGTTAACATAATTGGAAACCAAAACCAACCAGTCGTAACTAGACAACGCCTTTAGACTGAAGGAAAACATTGCATTTATGCACTCACCGTTAGTCAAACTAAACCCAAAAACATTAAAGATGCAATGACTCACTACAACTGGATTGAATCCATGCAAGAAGAGCTGAACCAGTTTAAACATTTAGAAGTATGGGAATTGGTTGAAAGACCAACAGGGGTCTACGTTATTGGTCTCAAATAGATTTGGAAGAATAAGTTAGATGTTGAAGGTACGGTTATCTGAAACAGGTCACGTCTGGTGGCTAAGGGTTATAGACAGGAGGAGGGTATTGACTTCGAAGAATCATTTGCACATGTTGCTAGACTTGAGGTTGTACGGATTTTTCTAGCATTCCCGGCTCACTTGAATATCACCGTCTACCAAATGGATGTCAAAACGGCTTTCCTAAATGGTAAACTAAAGGAGACAGTGTATGTTAGCCAGCCAGAAGGATTCGTTGATCCAAAGTTCCCTAATCACGTCTACAAACTGAACAAGGCTCTCTACGGTCTCAAACAAGCTCCTCAGGCGTGGTATGATAAGTTGTCATCCTTTCTCCTTGCTAATCATTTTATGGATCGGTCGACCCAACATTGTTTATTCAATATCATGGGGCACACATTTTAATTGTTCAGATTTATGTGGATGACATCACTTTTGGTTCTACCCACAAAAAGTACTCAAACGCTTTTTCACATCTAATGAAAAAAAATTTTGAAATGTCAATTGATGATGTACCCTCCGAACAGCTCGACGGACACCCCTTCGAGATGTGTCGAAGCCCTTCTGTACGAAGGCCCAAGTTAGTTCTCCTGAATGTTCGTTGACGTCAAACCATTCGTACACACGAAGGTTACCTACGGGGAATTCGCCATTCGAAGCCTTAAGCCATTCGGGGTACGGTTGACGAAGGAACAATAGATAGAGATCTTCCTGAATTGGTCAAACCCATGATTTCCCTCTCTTTCTTGGCTTTCCCTCCAAGTTTGAGAACGTGGGTCACTAAGCCCTAGCAGTTATCCATAAACATAGGACGCCCCCATGTTCTCTGACATTTGCGCAGAGGTGCCCTCAAGCCTATTTCTTCCACTATAAATAGGTAGGACGGGCAGAGGATTATGGTAAGCTCACTTAACACTCTATTCTTTACTCACACTCATTTAAATCACCATAACTCATACTTACTCTCACGCCGGAGGTGGTTCGCAGGGTCCAACCCCTACTTAATCACTTAACGTAGTGTCTTCGTATTTCTTATCCTAAGGTGAAAGACAATCTTGGCTAGAACACACACCCCTCTTACCTTCATCACCATTGAAGCCTGGTAGTGCAATTTATTGTACAATCAGTGGCGCCATTCGTGGGATACGCTACTATTAGTCCCGTAATCACCAAGTCTTAACACGCTAACTGATTACGCTACTTTTCCGGCATGGAACCAGGAAGAGAAGATACACTTCCACCAGGTTTTTCTACCCTGGTACCCCTCACTACAACTAACACCGATAATCTCGCCCTCATAACTGCCTCCACCTTCACTACACGATCTCGCCTAGAAACCACTCCCATACATCACACATCAACTTCCGCTAACCCTGTTCCAGAAATTAGCCCTGCCTTCGTTGAGGCAAACTTCGAAGCGTTAGAGTCCTTGCTAAGGGCTCACAAGAGGCAAGTCCGCAACACCGAATTGCGGAGGGAATTGGAATATTCCAGTGATGAATATGACGAAGAGATCAAGGTAGATGAAAGGCCTCGACCAATTAACAGGGGGCGTTCGGCCCTACGAAATGGCTCTCCTTTCGTGAGGAGACCCAATGCGAGAACCATAGGTTTCGAAGAAGGTCCCGGAGGAGATCCGGGAAGAAGGGAAAGAATGCAGGGAGAAAGAAGGAGCGAGAACTCCAACGGAGGAAGAAACCCGGTAGGAAACGGAGGGGTAAACTTACCACCTCTTTTGGCAGCTCACTTGGGAAGAAAAGGGATGGGGGCTCCATTACCTCCATCATACGTCTCGAGTGTCGTAGGACCTCCTCCATACTCTGGGATAAACCAACTACCACCTCAAGGCATGGACCCCTACCTACCTGCTCAGTCCTATAATGCCTATCCTCAGAATGGGCCTCTCCACAACCGGAGTTACCAGCAAGTGCCATACGGGCACCTTCCTATACACCCTACGCAACCAATGAGGGGAAACCCTTTGTACCAACCTCCTGCAGCCTATGATGCGTTCTCACAACCACTTCATAACCCGTACAACCCTACACCTGTTTATGCACCTCCATACAACCCTTTCTATGCGGAAGCTTCTGGAGCTTGCACACCTTCCGTTAAGTTGATCAAAGACTATCCTCTGCCTGATGGTTTGAAGATGCCTACTCACATAGGTACCTACGATAGGAAAGGCGATCCAGACAACTTCTTACACTTGTTCGAAGGGGCTATCAAGATGCAGAAGTGGGGTATGCCTGTGGCGTGCCACATGTTCACATACACTCTTCGAGACTCTGCACGAATATGATGAAATGGGCAAAAGTTAGGAAGCATTGTAAGTTTGGATGATCTCAAGGCTAAGTTCCGATCACACTTCAGCCAGCAGAAGAAGTACACCAAGAATCACCTAGCTGTGCATACTATCAAGCAAAGGGAAAGCGAAAGCACAACGGCTTTCATCACGCGGTACACCGATGAAACCTTGCAAATTCTGGGGTTGCGTGAAGAGCAAAGGATTTCTGGCTTCGTACATGGCTTACGAACGCGGAGCCTGGTGGAATTTCTGTCCACCGACCTCCCTACCACTTACAAGGCACTCATGGAAAAGACTTACACTTGGATTGAGTCCAAGGAAGTAGCAGCCAATGGAGCTCCGATTGAGCAAAGAGAAGCCTCCGACAAATTCTCCAGATGGTCCTCCTAGGAAGGATCCAAGAACAGGAAGAAGAACAGAGACCGCTTCACTCCCTATAACAAAGGCTCGAATCATGAACTCTTGGCAAACTTGGTCAAATCTCCTAGGGAAATCCTCGCTACCGAGAAAGCTGCCAAGTCCTTCGACCCACCACCTCGCATGTCAGCACGAAACAAAACCAGGGACATGTCGCAGTACTGCCACTTTCACAAAGACCATGGGCACGACACTAACAGCTGCAGAGAGCTGAAGAAGTAAATTGAAGAGGCACTACGCTCCGGGCAATTGGCGCATCTTGTTAAAGGCTTCAAGAAGGGGAAGGACAAGTTTTTCGACACTCAGTTGGGTGAGTGGAAGGGGAACAAGAAGGAAGCTACCCCTGTAAAAGCTCTGATACTGATGGTGCACAGACACGATCCAACCTTAAAGCGGAAAGAAGCAGATGGAGATCTGGGAAGTATGGGGGAGATAACGTTCCAGTTCATTCTGGGGCTGACACATTCAACTGATCCCGTAGTCATCAGGGTATGGGTCTCCAACAGGGAGGTAAACCGAGCATACATGGATTGTGGAAGCTCCTGCGAAATCATCTATGAGTACTGCTTCCTAAAGCTCAAAGCATTGATACGCTCGCAGAGGGTAGACTCAAAAGTACCCTTGGTAGGGTTCTCCGGCGAACATTCTTGGCCCCTCGGAGAGGTACCTTTGGAAATTACTATCGAAGAAGGACCCTTGTCCCGAACAGAAACCCTCACTTTCATCATAGTCAGGTCAGATTCTCCTTACAATTTGATGATAGGAAGCACCGCTATGAAAAAAATGGGCATTGTAGTCTCCACCATACACGCTGCCATCAAGTTCCAAACTCCCTTCGGAGTAGGAACTATTCATTCTAATTATGGAGCAGAAAAGGGGGTATATGGTGTCAAGAAGGTCAAAGAAGGGTCGGAGGAGCCTCCGATGGCCATTCTAAGCTGTGCAGATACAGAAGAACGGGTGGTAGTAAACCCTAGCTACTCTGAACAAACAGTTGTGATAGGAAAGCAGCTCCCGGTGAATTTCAAGGCGAAGCTCACTGATCTGTTGCAAACTAAGCTTGATATTTTTGCATGGAAATACTCTAACATGACAGGAGTTCCAAGAACGCTGGTAATTGATGGAAAGCCCTTCGGCACGGAACACAGGCTCAACGAATACAAACATATTGAGCCCATCAAACAAAAAAGGAGAAGCCTAGCACCCGAAAGGAATGCTGCTGCCTGCAACGAAGTAGATGAGCTAACACAAGCAGGCATCCTAAGGGAAGTCAAATACCAAACTTGGGTGGCCAACCCAGTGATGGTAAAGAAAATTGATGGAGGGTGGCGCATGTGTAATGACTTTACTGACATCAACAAGTGTTGGATCGATGTACTCTAACCAAACTAACTTAAATAGCTTGTTAAGGGTTTAATAACCTCAGATAAATCCTAAGCTATTAACAATGAAACACTGAGTAATCTTTATCAAGTATGCGGAATTTACTTAACAAAGCTAAGAAGAATATAACTTTATTAATAACTCTAAAACACTAAATATCGAACTCTCTAAAACTCTAATATTGATCATACTTTTAGGATTCTAAAACTCGTTTTTCTAATACCAATCTAGGGGTCCTTTTATAGGCTCAAGGATAACCCTAAACGGTTTACAATTCTTATCCTTGTACGTTAAGTAAACAATACATAGAAAGTTCTAGATAAACATTACTTTCTATCTTTAATCAAATACAACCGACTTTAACCTTTGAAGTACTTCAAAGAATAAGCAGTACTTTGACTTTTACTTAGCAGTACTTTGACTTCTTGCAGTACTTTGTCTTTCTGCAATACTTTGTTAATCTTCAGCATTTTAACTCTTCAGTACTTTAACATTCTGTATCCCAACAACAAGGCATTCCCAAAAGTATCCCAAATTAGTTGCTTGTCAAAACGAACAACCCCAACTTCATCATCGAACAGTAAATCTGCACGAATTGAGGCTTCAGTAACCTTAATAGTTCGCCCAACAACTGTAGCTTGAATATATTCTGCATCATTCTCCATATGAACCCTAGCAGTTTCCCAAAATTGTTGAATCCAGGGCTCAATAACATCTGGTTCTACTAATAGTGCATAACTAATTGGCGACCTAGTAAGAAAATCAATGATATCATGAAAGATAACATTAGCTTCAGTCTTGTCTAAATTCGCCACCATGTTGTGTTTAGAAACTGTATTACGATTCGCCATTGATGATAGGAAAAGATAGAACAAATATTATAGGTGAAAGTGAGAGAAATATAGAAAAGATTTGAAGATATCAGTATGAGAGGGAAATTCGAAGAGTAGTTATTTATAGATGAGATTTAAAAAATCACAGCCATTAATAACAAAGTTACCGTTAGTAGAAATTACCCCTCAATATTACTGTTGGAACAGTACTTTAATAAGACAAAACAGTACTCTCCACGTGTGCAGTACTTTCCAAGCAGTACTTTCATAAACTCAAAAAGCAGTACTTTTCCATTCTCTTCCTTACAACAGCAAATAAACATGAATATCCTCCCCTCAAGCAATGCATAGGACTATACTTACACTAAATAGTCCTCCCCTTAAATGTAGCTCAGTAATTAATCATGCCAATACTCACCACCAAGTGAGTAAATCTTGAAAAATCAAAACCTTTGGTGAGTAAATCAGCTACATTATCATCTGTATGCACCTTGACAACATTAATGAGCCTATGCTCATAACAATCTCTGATGAAATGGTGCCTAATCTGAATATGCTTGGTCTTGGAATGATAAACTGGATTCTTCATAATGCAAATGGTACTCTCATTATCAATATTGATAGGAGTATTCTTGAAATTGAACCCATAGTCCAAGAGTTGATTCTACATCCACAGCACTTGTCCACAACAGCTTGCAGTAGCCACATATTCAGCTTCAGTTGATGATGTTGCTGCAATTGTTTGCTTCTTACGCTGCCTTGAAACTAATCTTCTTCCAAGATATTGGCATCCACCTGTGGTTGATCTTCTGTCATAGTTGTCACCTGCATAATCACTATCTGAAAAAGCTTCCAAGTGAAAAGGTGAATCCTTTGGATACCACAACCCCAACTTAGGTTGTTGTTTCAAATAGCTAAAAATTATCTTCAGTGCATTCATGTGTGTGACCTTGGGTGAGACTTGATATCTTGCACATAAACAAACAGCAAACATGATATCAGGCCTTGATGTAGTAAGATACATAAGACATCCAATCATGGATCTGTATAACTTGACTTCAACTGGTTGTCCATCTTCATCCTTGCCTAAATAGTTGATAGATTTAATAGGTGTAGTAACGGGCTTCATGTCATCAAAATTGAACTTCTTAAGTACGTCAGTTACATATTTGTCTTGACTTATGAAAATTCCTTCCTTCGACTGTTTAACTTGAAGTCCCAAAAAGAAAGTTAACTCACCTATTGAACTCATTTGAAATTCATTCTGCATCAGCTTCTCAAACTCCTTGACCATAGACTGTTTGGTAGCTCCAAAGATGATATCATCTACAATCAAAGTCCTATTCTTTCTCTCTGCAACACCATTCTGTTGTGGTGTTCTTGCAATGTTGAACTCCCTCTTGATCCCTTTGTTAGCACAAAATTCATCCATAAGTTTGTTCTTGAATTCAGTTCCATTATCACATCTTATACCTCTAACCTTGAGTCTCAGTTGGTTTTCAAGTGCTATTATAAGAGTATGGATAGCATCAAAAGTATCATCTTTAAATCCTAAGAAAAATACCCATCTGAATCTACTGCAATCATCTGTCACAACCAAGCAGTACTTTTTCTTGTTTAGGCTTGCAATTGCAACAGGTCCAAATAAATCCATATGTAACAGCTCCAATGGTTCTCTAACAGTCCTTTCCTCAAGCTTCTTGAATGAAGCTTTGTGTTGTTTACCCTTTTTGCACGCCAAACAGGAGTGATCATTCTTGTAAGTCTTTGAAGGTAAACCTCTAACTAAATTTCCTTTGACTAGTATGTTGATATTCTTGAAATTCACATGGCCCAATCTTCTATGCCATTGATGTGCTTCTTCAGATGTTGCTTTTGCCACTAAACATGTAGCTCTTCTAGAAGAGTGAAGACTCTTCATATCCATACTGTACACATCATTTGTTCTTGGTACTCTAAGTACTACTAAGCTACCATCAACAGGCTTGAACTCAGGGGAAAGGATGAGACATTCTGTGTCAGTGAATAACACAGGATGCTTTTTATCACAGATTTGAGATACGGAAAATAGGTTGAACTTGAGCTCCTTCACATATCTAACATTCTCAAAATCTATGCTCCCTGTCTTGATGGTTCCTTTTCCAGTTATTCTTCCTCTATTGGGATCATTCCCAAATGCAACTCTTCCTCCACAAATAGATCTAAAATCTGACAGAATCTCCTTGTCTCCTGTCATGCTTCTAGAGCAACCACTATCCACAATAAGATGATCTTTAAGCTCCTCCTCTGGGTTGCCCTGCACAAAGATAAAAGAGTTAGTGTCTTTTAGGAACCCAAGCCATTACTGACTTGTGTTCCCCTTGTGGAGTAACATACTCAAATTCTTTGAGTATGTAATCTTCAATGTTTTTGTAGACAGAATCAAGCATTATCTTTTGTTTTAAAACTTGTGATTAATTTTCAGTAAAACTTTCTTTTTCAACAAAAATCTCCTTTTCTTTTATCACAAAATCATCTGTTTCACCAGTACTTGTAGAAAGTATTGTTTGTTCATCATCAGTACTTTCCTTCTTAACCCATTTAGTTTTAACTTCTGGTGTAGAGTCCCTTGATCTAGCTACTCTTCTAGAATTGTAACTCCTTCTAGATTGATAGTAATTAGGTGTCCTAGGACTCCTATTCCAAGAGGTGTTTGGGGAAAACTGAGCAGTACTTTGAGAAAGTACTGTATTTTGCTTAACAGTACCTTGGAAAGTATTTGAAGGTACTTGAGGTTTTGAAAAGGGTCTTCTCTGGTGAGGGTGCCTATAGTCTGGTGAGAAGTTTCTATGGTTGACCCTATTCGAATGGTTCCAAGCTGGTCTACTCTCTCTTGGTTTTTGATTGACAGGTCTGTTCTTAGGGAACTTACTTAGGTATTTTGAATGTAAGTCACAATCCTTAATCAAATGATCAGGACTAAAACAAACAAAACAGGGTTTTTGTTCTGTAATTCCAAAATTTCTTCTTCTATGTGTATTAACAAACCTATCCTGATTTCTAGGTGGATGATGAAAACTATTTTTACCAAAGTTATCCCAAAAAGGTTTAGTATGATTGTGAAAAGGTTTTCTTAAAGGTACTGCTGAAGGTGTAGCAGTACTTTGAGGTGAAAGTACTGCTTGACATTTAGCATCATCTACCTTAGGTGTCTCAATTGTTTCCTATTGGGTTTCAGACCTAGACTGACCAGTAAGCTTCTTTCTAAATTCTAGGTTGTCTACTCCAAAACGAGAAACATCAGGTCTTATAGGTTGATGACTACCAGTGGGATGTGGGACAGCATGATAACCCTTGTCTTTCTTATATTCTGGAGGTGGTTCACTAAATGATTCCTCATTACTAGATGTGTCAACATAATTAATAAGCTCATCATCACTAGTGGTGATATCCTCAAAATCAAGGTCATCCTTATCACTAGGTGGGTTTTCATCTACACTACTGAAATCCATTCCAAAACCTAGACCAGTCCTATTGTAAGCTCTTTTTTGTTTTTCAACATAACTAACCTGGGAAAGACCATATTCTTTCCAGACATCAAACTTAGCTAACAAATCATCTCTCTCCTTAGTCAGCTTCTCAATTTCAGCAATCTTACAATTTAATTTCCATTCGCTTAGTTTTAACTGATAATCCTGTTGTTCATATTTTTCTGCCCAAGCCATTTCATTATTTTCATGTGTTATAATTTTGGCTTCCATAGACTCTAAGGTTATTTGATAACCTGCTACCTCAGACCTAGCCTTAATACAGTTATCTCTTTCAATCACATAACTTTTAAGAACTTTTTGATAAAAGTCATGACAGTTTGAGCATACCTCAGAGATAGGGGTTGAGCTTGTTGAAGTAGCCATCATTGCAAGTAGAACATGATCATCTTCACTCTCCATGATCTAGTCAAAGCTTCCAAAACCATCTTTAGACTCCATAGCAGCATGTCCAGATTCCTCATCAAAAGTTGTGCTCCAGTCTAACTCTTCCATAGAATCCTCCACAGCTACCATACAGTAGGTTACTGGTTCATCATCAAACTCAGCACTCCAGTCAACCTCTGATAAATTCTCTTGAGCAACCAAAGCTTTTGTTTCTGTAATAGGAATTTCTTTCAACTCTAGCTTTGGTTTCTCAGTCATCCTGTATGCTTGATATTTAGCAAACCTGCATTCCCTTGCAAAATGTTCAGTGTTTTGACAATTGAAGCACTCAATTTTGGATTTGTCAAAAGTTATTCCCTGTTTTGGCTTGAAGTCAATGCCTCTTCCTGTCTTCTTCATGAACTTCTTTATCCTTGCAGTGATCATAGCAACTTGCCACCTGATATCAATTTCTTCAAGAGCATCCTCTTCAATCTGTGAGATATCTTCTTCATAAGTGATAGGTAGAGAAGCTTGTTGTGCAAAGAAAGAGCATACAACTTCATCTGAGTGGATGGTTGGTGGGGCTTGTTGAGCAGTGGGGGTGGTATAGGAAACAGTACTTTGAGCAGCAGTACTTTGAGTGGGAGAAGCAGTACTTTTGATAGAAGTACTGCCTCTCTTTTTAGATGATAGAAAAGCAATACTGTGAGATTTGGAACTGGTTTGGCCATTCAACTCATGCTCATACACCTTCAGATGATTATAGAGATCATCAAAGTCCATAACATCCAAACCTGGTTGTCCTCTGATCATTGTAGCTATCACATGCCATGTCGATGGCAGACTCCTTAAGAACTTGAGATTAGCATCTTCAACTGAAACTTGTGCTTTGTATAGCTCCAACATGCTGAGAAGGTTTTGAAATCTGTCATAAGCAGCATCAAGTTATTCTCTTTCTCCAACAGTGAATGTTTCAAACTGCTGCTTCAACATATTTCTATGCATCTTTTTGGAAGCATCATTACCTCCAAACCTTGTCTTGAGAGCAGCCCAGAGTTGCTTTGCATCGTTAGCATCATGGAACTTGAGAAGATGACCATCTGGAATGGCAGACAAGAGAATGTTGAGTGCCTTCTCTTGATTCCTTAATGTTGTTGCTGGTAAGACTGCCTTAGGTGCTTTGGGTTGTCCAGGAACATCAATAGTTTCTGGAACTTCTTCATTACCATTGAGAATTATATTCCACAGTGGTTGGTCTGTAATTGCAATGTACTGCCTCATCTTCATGCTCCATAGATCGTATTCGCCCTTCTTGATGACAGGTATCCTCATTGAGGTGATGGAAGGTGGTGGAACAACATCAGTCGAAATCTTTAGGTTTTAGTGTTTCTTCTTAGTCAGAGTTTCCACACAAGCTCTGATACCACTTGTTGGATCGATGTACTCTAACCAAACTAACTTAAATATCTTGTTAAGGGTTTAATAACCTCGGATAAATCCTAAGCTATTAACAATGAAACACTGAGTAATCTTTATCAAGTATGCGGAATTTACTTAACAAAGCTGAGAAGAATATAACTTTATTAATAACTCTAAAACACTAAATATCGAACTCTCTAAAACTATAATATTGATCGTACTTTTAGGATTCTAAAACTCGTTTTTCTAATACCAATCTAGGGGTCCTTTTATAGGCTTAAGTATAACCCTAAACGGTTTCCAGTTCTTATCCTTGTACGTCAAGTAAACAATACTTAGAAAGTTCTAGATAAACATTACTTTCTATCTTTAATCAAATACAACCGACTTTAATCTTTTCATTACTTCAATGAATAAGCAGTACTTTGACTTTTACTTAGCAGTACTTTGACTTCTTGCAGTACTTTGTCTTTCTGCAAAACTTTGTTAATCTTCAGCATTTTAACTCTTCAGTACTTTAACATTCTGTATCCCAACAACAAGGCATTCCCGAAAGACTGCTACCCCTTGCCTAAAATCGATTGGAAGGTAGAGTCCTTAGCTGGCTTCCGACTGAAGTGTTTCCTAGATGCCTACAAAGGTATCATCAAATCCAGATGGCAAAGGAGGACGAGGAAAAGACAACCTTCTACATAAGCAAAGGTGTCTACTGTTACAGAAAAATATCCTTCGGATTGAAGAACGCAGGGGAAACATACCAAAGACTCGTAGATAAATCCTTCAACAAATAGATAGGCAGAAATATCGAGGCTTATGTTGATGACATGGTTATCAAGAGCAAAACGGAGGAGGACCTGTTCCTTGACGTCCAAGAGACCTTCGACCAACTTCGGGCAATCAACATGAAGTTAAACCTAAAGAAATGCTCTTTTGGTTTCGAAGAAGGGCGATTCTTGGGGATTTGATTACAAAGCAAGGGATCAAAGCTAACCCTTCAAAGGTCAAGGCAATCACGGATCTCCAGGCTCTGAAATGTCTAAAGGATGTACAAAGCTTGAACTGGAAGCTGGCTGCGCTAAGCCAATTTTTGTCGAAGGGGACTGACAGGTCCCTACTGTTCTTTAAGACACTTAAAGGCTGCGTCCACAAGAAACCTTCCATTGGAGCCAAGATGCGGAAGCCGCCTTCCAAAAGATGAAGGAGTTCATAGATATACTTCGAACACTTACAGCCCCAATCAAAGGTTAGGTGTTATTCATGTATCTAGCATCCTCGATGGAGAACATTAGCGTTGTCCTAATGGCAGAAAGGGACAAAAGGCAAATCCCCATTTACTTTGTTAGCAGGGTCTTGCAAGGAGCAGAGGTTAACTACCCCACGTTGGAAAAGCTCATATTAGCTCTAATCTACGCAGCAAGAAGACTCTTACTATATTTTCAGGCCCATCCGTTCACAGTCTTAACCGACAAGCCACTCAAGCAAATCTTGTTGAAGCCTGAAAAGATGGAAGGGTGGAAAAATGAGCCATTGAGCTTGGGGAGCACGAGATAGAGTTCAAAGATCGAAACTTTGTCAAAGGGCAGATTCTTGCAGACTTCTTGGCAGAAACACCTTCCGAACCAAGCAAAGAAAAGGAAGAACCTAAGGCTAAGCTCATTGAAGTACATGATGATTGGAAGCTTTATACAGACGGAGCATCAAGCTCCGACGATTCCGGAGCAGAACTAATACTGGTCAGTCCTGAAGGGAAGGAGCATACATATGCCCTTCGGTATAAATTCGAAACCACCAACAATGAAGCAGAATATGAAGCTCTATTAGCAGGCCTTTGGCTAGCCAAAGATATGGAGGTCAAGGCTCTCACCATCTTCGTAGATTCTCAGTTGGTGGCAAACCAAGTGACAGGCTCCTATAAAGCAAGGCAACCTGTCATCAAGCAATATTTGGACAAAACAAGGGAAATGCTGGATGGTTTCAACTCCTACGCCATTCAGCACGTTCGCAGAAATCAGAACAAAAAGGCTGATGCACTGAGCAAGATAGCCTCTCTGTCCTTCGCCCATCTCACAAAAGAAGTGCTAGTTAAAGTTTTTCCCGAAAGCTCCATTATCCGAAAGGAAGTCACTGACGTTGTTCATGAAGAAGGAGAGACATGGATGACTCCCATCAGGGAGTACATGATAAGTGGTATTCTCCCTGAAGACCCAAAGCTAGCAAGGAAGATACGGGTTAAGTCTCAACTTGGCTCAGATGTTTTGGACCGAAGCAGGCTTCAAGCATCATCGCAGAAGTCCATGAAGGATCCTGTGGCCTCCATACAGGGCCCCGTTCATTTGTCTCAAAAATAATTAAGTTAGGTTACTACTGGCCGTCGATGCATAGGGATGATGTGGAAATCATTCAAAAGTGTGAAGCTTGTCATATACACTCCAAGGTTCCCAAGCTCCCGAAGCAAGACATGACAAGTGTAACATCCGTATGGCCCTTCTCCCAGTGGGGAATTGATATCGTAGGACCTATGCATGTGGCTCCTGGTGGGGTCAAATTCTTATAAGTGGCAATTAATTACTTCACAAAGTGGGTCAAAGCTAAACCTTTAGCTTCTATTACGGGGAAACAAATCGAGAATTTTTTATGGGAGCACATCATATGCAGATTTAGAGTGGCCCACATCATCATATCCGATAATGCCAAGCAATTTGCCGAAGGAGTCTTCTATGATTTCTGCAAAGGGCTTATGATAAAGCAGTCTTGGACTTCCATTTACCATCCATAAGGAAACGGGCAAGTGGAGGTTACCAACAGAGACATTGTCAAAGGAATTGAGAAAAGGCTGGGACGAAGCCATCACGAGTGGGTGGATAAGCTTCCTCAAGTGTTATTGGCTCATAGGACCCAACCCAAGTCGAGCAATGGCGAAATCCCCTTAAGCCTAACATACGGAACAGAAGCAATCATCCCTTCGGAGATGAGTGTACACACAGAGCGTGTAGCCACATTTGAAGCCTCTCAAAATGATGAAAGGATCAGGGAAAACCTTGATCTTTTAAAAGAAAGGAGAGCAATAGCCTTCATCCGAGAAGCCATGTACAATCATACGATAGAAAGCTACTACAACAAAAGGGTCATGCCTTCCACTTTCAAGCCTGGGAATATGTGCTACGCCTTAACATCGCAAGCAAAGTAGGATACCAGGGGAAGCTAGGACCTACTTGGGAAGGACCATATGTCATAGTTGAAGCCTACGACAACGGAGCATAAAAGTTGGCTACTCTTCTCGGAGAACCCATCGACAGGACATGGAATTGTACGAACCTCCGAAAGTTCTATATTTAAGAAGTATTTTTTACTTTTCATTCTTGTATTAAAAGCTTCTCATGGGAAAGAAAGCATTATTGGTAGTTGTCTTAGTATTCATTTCAAAATGATGTAATCCTCTCTACCAATTCAATGATGAATAATATATTTCCCACAAATCTCTTGCTTCGTTTCTTAAACACAAAGGTTTGTTTAGCCAAGTCGTTTGTGAGTTTCAATGTCTAATTGGAAGGCATACGGTGTAACGAACACCTCATACCACTACTTAAGCCTACCAACACATTCACATTAAACTCCCCTAATAGTTTGTGGCAATTATGAAAATAAAAACAAGCCATATTACTTAAAGGATTTAAGATAGAGTGGGTCGCGACCTTCTGTCAGTGATCAAAGTTGGTCGTTATATTCTTGGTGTTGTAATTTACATACAATGAGGTTCTTACACCTTAGGTTGTAAAATTTAAGCGTTGGAAAACTGGCGTACGAGAAGTGCACAAGATAAATATTTTTAAGTATGTAGGAATATTTTCCTACATCATTCGATTCAAAAAAAGGGCCTATGCCCTAATCCCTGCAATAGAGGCCGAAGCCTAGTTCAAATTGTCTTTTAGCCGAAGCCATGCATCACAACCACGAAATTGTTTAAAGTAACATACAAGCATAATAAATTGTTTGAAAGAAAGGTACATGCCACCCTTTTAGACCAAATTACTGTCAACATGACAGCCTTCATTCCTTGTTCTTTGGAGATGGGGTTGGAGAAGGTAGAGCTGACACAGGCTTTACCGAAGCTGTTTTCTTTGTTGGAGTCACTGGCTTGATCTTTCGAGGCTTTTTCGAGAGAAGGTCTTCGAGAGGTGCCATGGGATCTTTTGTAGCTTCATGTAAGAAGGGGTACTCTGCGGTTGCAAACGCATTTCCTGCCTCTTCATACTTAGCCTTCGATGAGGGGCGGTAACAGTCAACAGGAGAGGTCCACGGGCTTACTTGTCTTAGCCACCTCCTCCAGAGCGAGACACCGTCCATGGAAGATAGCTGCCTTGAACACCTTCCACATAGCAGCTCCCATCTCATCACTATGCTACAATTCCATGGTAATATATGGCACCACCTTCGATACAACCTCTGCACGATCCTTTTGGAGCATCTTGTATCGCATCTGTAGGCCATCCATTTCCTCTCTTATTTTGACCTCTAACTCTCCAATCCTAGCCCTTTCACCTTCCAAGCTTGCACACTTAGCCTCCAACATAGCATTTTGACCAGTGAGGCTCACCACCTTGGCCTCCTCCAATATGAGCTTGCCACACTCTGCTTTGATGGCAGTCAGCTCTTTCTGCAACTCTACTATCTTGTCTCGAAGGTCTTGGGTGACAGGATTCTTCTCAAAATCTTTTTCCACTTCCTTACATTTTGCCTCCAGCTCAGCATACTGTTGGTCCCTGTGCTTTTCCCTCTCCAGCATCACGTCCATTTCCTACCTTGCCTTCGTCACAGTATGAAGCAACTCCCTTGTCCGAGCATTCAAATGGTTGTCCAGAACAGCCTGCCTTGCGACACTTTTATCATGCAGATCGTAGACCCCTTCGATGGACATATTGTCCAGCAGTCCTTTCTAATTGGGGGGTGACATGGTCATTGATGCGATGGCAGGCTAGAGCATTCGGAAGCTCCTTTGTGTCAGGAAGGCCTGCGACAAATACAGTACATAAGGGAAAAGTTAGGCATGACAATTAGTATTTTCTATAACTTAAGAAGCGAATGCTTACCATGCATTTCCTCAGCATCATCCGGCAGTTCGAAAGCAGACTTCACAGCTTTCTTGCCTTCGAAAACCTTCTATCGAATGGCCCTGGACCCTGATGCAGGAAGAGGAGTTTTCCTCTTGGTAGCAGACTTGATAGCTTTTCCAGAAGTTCCCTTCCTACTTTTTAACCTGTCAGCAATACCTATAGAGCCTATGATTCGCACTTCATCCTCTGCGGGATCGTCCGAATCTGCCATGTTCTCAACCAATTGGGAGGGACCCTCCAACAGTGCTTGTGGGGGTGCTGAGGTGACATGCTCTATCTTGGGAATGTCCACGTCATTGTTGTTGACATAATTAGAAGGTGAACCAACACCATAAGACTCTTCGGCTTGTTCTGCAGGCAAAAAACTCAAGTCTTCATCCAAATCCTGATGCATGAAGTTCCTAAACTCCATCTCTGCAAAAAGGAAACAAGAAAAGATAAATATCATCACTACATTGGTCCTACTTAAATAAAAATGGAAGTATACATACTTTTTCCATGATACTTGATCATGGGCTTCTTAGGAGACCCCTCCCATCTTCGTGCAATCCCAGCCATATACAGAATTGGCTCAAGAAAGGCTTGAACATCAGCAGGATACCTAGCTAGACGTTGGTACAACGGATTTCTTCGAACTTCATAAGGTAGGGGGTCATTGAAACGTTTTGCATCAAACCTAAATGCCTCATTCAGCAATGCTGGGTAGTCAGGTGGAACAATGGTGTTCTGAACATAAAAAACTACCCTTCTAGTCTCTTATGTTCCTGTAAGGCCTCATAATGAGGTTAGGAACATCTCCTTCAGGCCTCTTTGTCAAGGTTAGCCAGTTCCCACCCGGATAAAGGTTCAAAAATCCCCTCAACAATTTAAGAGTTGGCTCAAAGCCGTAAGCTTTACACATAACGATGTATGTGGTCAGTTTAGCCAGGCCAAATGGGTTGAATCGAGAGATATGTACTTCATAGTACTGCGTTAACTCTAGGATAAGAGGGTGGATAGGAATCCTAAGATTCGAGTGACTAAACGAGTGGGTATACAGCCCTATGAAGTTTTCAGGGGCATAAAAAATTCCTTGGTTTGATTTTGGAAGCATACCTTTAAACTCTCTAGGGATGGGGTATTCAGCAAGGTGATCATGTAAATCTTTAGCAGTTAAGGTGCATTTTTGTTGTTTGATTATAAACTTGGAATCCATAACTATCTTAAGCTACGAAAAGATGGAAAGAGGACTTTACCTTTTGTGTTCGAAGCCGGTGAATAATAGCAAATCACTGCGCGTGAACAGTATGCGAAGAGGGTAAAGTGTTTAGGGTTTTCATCTACCTCGATTAAATACCCCTTTGTACTCCTTTTCTAAACCGAACACGTGTCTTGGGGATTTACCTTATCTGGATTTCAAAAGGTTTTTTGAATTTTGAATAATCGTTTTGGTCAACCGAGTTAATTGGGATGAAGACTTAAGGTAGCGGGTAGTTAGATGAGTTTAGGTAGCATTTAATGCGCAAGATAAGGCAAAATTATCTTGGTTATGATTAGCATTGCAACGCACGGTTGATTTAATTCACAGGATGAAGTCGAAAGCAATGTCTCCTCGTTCATATGCATCACTTTCGACTGGGGGGCTTGATGATGTACCCTTCGAACAGCTCGATGGACACCCCTTCGAGATGTGTCGAAGCCCTTCTGTATGAAGGCCCAATTTAGGTCTCCTAAATGTTCATTGGCGTCAAACCATTCGTACACACAAAGGTTACCTACGGGGAATTCGCCATTCGAAGCCTTAAACCCTTCGGGGTACGGTTGACGAAGGAACAACGGATAGAGATCTTCCTGACTTGGTCAAACCCATGATCTCCCTCTCTTTCCTGGCTTTCCTGCCAAGTTTACGAACGTGGGTCACTAAGCCCTAGCAGTTACCACAAACATGGGACGCCCCCATGTTCTCCGACATTTGTGCAGAGGTGCCCTCAAGCCTATTTCTTCCACTATAAATAGGTAGGACGTGCAAAGGATTATGGTAAGCTCACTTAACACTCTATTCTTTACTCATACTCATTTATATCACCATAACTCATACTTACTCTCACGCTGGAGGTGGTTCGCAGGGTCCAACCCTGCGTAATCACTTAACGTAGTGTCTTCATATTTCTTATCCTCAGGTGAAAGGCAATCTTGGCTGGAACACACACCCCTCTTACCTTCGATCACCATTGAATCCTGGTAGTGTAATTTATTGTACAATCATCAATGATGGGTGGACTTACATTCTTCTTAGGACTACAAGTTCATCAATCACCTCGTGGTATTTTCTTAAGTCAGTCCAGATTTGCTCTTGAAATATTGAATAAACATGGAATGCAAAGTTGTGACACTTATGCAACACCAATGGCACATACCAACAAACTGGATGCTGATTTACATGGGAAATTGGTTGACCCTACCAAATACCAAAGTATTATTGGGTCTCTCATGTATCTAACAGCCAGTAGACCTGACATAGTATTTTTTGTATATCTTTGCTCACGTTATTAGTCAAAGCCAACTGAAAGACACCTCTCTGAGGCTAAAAGAATCCTTCGATACGTCAAGGGAACCATTAACTTGGGGATCTGGTATTTGAAGGATTCTAGTTTTGAACTAATAGCTTTTTCAGACGCTAACCACGCAGGATGCTTAGATTCATGGAAAAGTACTTCAGAAAGTTTACAATTCCTTGGTGATAAATTGGTGTCATGGAAATCAAAGAAACAAGATTGTACATCGCTGTCATCAACTAAAGCATAATATGTAGCCATGTCTGCGTGTTGTGCTCAAGTCTTTTGGATGAGAACACAACTCAAAGATTATGGTTATGTATTTGACAGAATTCCGGTGTACTGTAACAACAAAAGTGCTATTCCGATCTCATGCAACACTGTTCAACACTCAAATTCAAAGTACATCGATCTTCGATATCCTTTCATCAAAGAGCATGTGGAAAAGGGTAAATTTGAATTATACTTTGTAGGTACAGAACATCAATTGGCGGATCTACTCACTAAAGCCTCGCCTCCCGCAAGATTTACTGATTTGATTCACCGAATTGGTATGAGATGTTTGACTCCAGAAGAACAGGACGAACTTTTAAAACATTCTTGAAAATTCAAACACCAAAACCTCTCTTGTTAATATTTTTTCAAAAAACAAAATACAAAAAATATAAAATCTTATAAAATCCAAAAATATTCTTCTTTCTAAATTCTATCTGAAAAACAAACATTGCAAGTACAAAACTTTCATCAACACAGTGTTCCATCAAACATTTCACCATTCTTCCCGAACAAGTGTTGAGGGGGAGAAAGTAAAAATTTTTTCAGTTTCATAAAACCTTATACTTGCATGTTACGAAAAAAAACGTTGTTTCATATTAAATGGTGGATATGTATCTTGTGATATACCCTCCTCGGACTCAAATGTTTACAAATTTCACTTGTTAGGTCACCATATTGTAACACAAGCATCAATATGTAGAAATATAGATAAGGTGATCGGATGAACACTAACAAACACACATGATATAAAGAGTAACAAAGGTTATGCGTAGAGTGTAATAAGAAAGTGAACAACCAACCTTCAAATGAAGGTTTACAACATTATTTATAGGGGAAGGGAGTAGGTCAACACTACAAGTTCTCTTCCTTCCTTATAGGCTTGGGCCAAGGCTTACGGGCTTTCTACATAAGCCTTGCCATTAATACAAACATAAAAGCCTAATTAAGCAACCTATTACATATTGATTACTGATTGGTGCAAAACCGTCAAGTTTTCTCACGCAGGCTAGCCACTTGTGAATGACCAGCCGTAAGGAACTTAAAACAGCTCAAACACCAATTGCAATTTAGATCAGGAGAATACAGTGGATTCCCGGGTCGTTAAGTCCCACGGAGGATGACTGGTGTTTAACACAATCAGATGTCGAATAATCACTAAGGATAGTGATCAGTAAGGATTTTGAGTTATTTTATAAATTACAGGGGCTTAAATGCAAATTAAAGGAAATTAAAATCTAAATATATTAAATAAACGCTATCACTAATTTTATACTGATGTTTTTTTGTTTTTATGTTTTTATAAAACTTAATTTAAAACTACCTGACGTACAAACAAAAACGTGAAACTTACACAATATTAATCCTAAAAATATGAAAATGATATTTTTACAAAACTATTTTTATAATTTTCTCATTATTTTTCTATTTTTTATGAATTTTAAACTATTAAAAACTAATTAAATTACTAAAAATTACAAAATAAACTATGAAAAATCTAGAAAATTACCTTTTTTACTTTTTATATTTATCTAAACTTAATAAAAATGAAAAGTTATTTTTTTGAACTTTTTCTGAATTAATTGTATTAAAAGCTATTTAAAATTACCTAAAAACTGTTTTTAATTAAGAAAAATAGCAAACAGTGTTGGAAAATTATGAAAATTTCAGGAAAACTCTAAAATGATATTATGAATCTAGGAAAAATAGAAAAACATGGTGTTGTGTGGAGGAAATTGAATCTGCAATACAAGTGCTTATGAAATAAGCACTTGAATAAGCCAAAGGGTACCAAAATGGGACCAAACCAACAAAGAAGCTATATTATGCTAAAATCACCAAAATACAACAAGTTACAACAAGCTTAAACCTCTGAATTGTACCCTACACAGATTTGGATGTTTTGAGCTTAAGTGCTAACTCAGTTGTGAGGGTACTACTTTGTAGCTTAAGCACAAGTCTGACAATAAGCTGGAAATGAAAACAAGAAGTTGGAACAAGTACTAGACCTGGCTAGCTTCCTTCAAACCAAAAAGCAGACCTAGAAAAGCTCTGAGGAGCTTGGGACAAGGTCTGCAATAAGCTGAGAAAATCTCAGCTTTGACTGAGATGTGTGAGCAGGGCAAACAAGCCCTGCTTGATGAGCTTATGTAGAGCTTATAAAAATTGCTAAAAATCTTAGGAATCCCTAGGGACTCAAAATGATATTTTTCTTTATTTAGATTTACCAGGGACTATTTTTGACAACTTTTGAAACTTGGGGGACTAAAACTGCCAATTATGCAAACTTGATACGTTTTTCACCAGATTTTGATATTTTTGCATTTAAAACACATAAAACACTTATTTGTGATATTTTTATCATTTTGATGTTTTTCTGAGTGTTTTCAGATGTTTTTGCAGTTTAATTTGTACAAAAATGATGAGTATTTACACACTCATCAATTACAAACACTTGAAATATAGTTTAGGAGTGATTCCAACAATCTCCTTCTAATTGTTGGTAATTAATGACTTAAGTAATATTGAAACGTTGTAGGTGCTGATGTAATAGTTGCTTTGACATCTTCTGACATTCTTCTTTCTTGTGAGAAGAAGTGTCTTGATTCTAACAATCTCCCAAGTGAGAGGATCTTGTTTTCTTTGAAGTTTTCAGCTTTGACGTCTTCATTTATCTTTGTTCTCTGTTCTGGAATGGATATGGTGATGTTATGTTGTGGCAATCTGCATCAGGTCCGCTTCATTACTCCAGTGTCTTCACGTCTTTCTCCAACATGCTCACACTTTTTTTGACAGTGAATTTCATATGTGAAGTAGTTCTCGAGTCTTATTAACTTTGTAGATTCTTTGATTTGAAGAAGAATCATTTTGACTTTGTGTTGCCTTTGATAATGAGAGAACTTCTATGATGATGTTGTTGGTATGAGCATGTGGTGAATCTGCACAATCTCTTCCTCCCGTGAGCATCCATCAGCAGTAGCATCTCAGGTACAGTCACAAACACCAATTGATCATTTTAATCTTTTCTTAAAGAATTGATTACTACAATTGTTCAAATGATGAATGTCTTGATTCCATTCACCTTGGTCGGGCGAATCAGCCGTCCGAATCCACGTAAGGGACAGTTGGCATTACATTGAACAAGTTTAAGTAATGACCCACATATTCAGGACTCGATTCTTGAAAGGAATCTCCTTAGCGGGATTTCCAGCACTTACAAGTTCGAATTTCGAGAGTGTTAACAGCATCATGTGAAAACACATCTCTAATTCTAGCAAAGGCTGTTCCTAAAACCAGATGCCCTCAAGAAGGCTAACACGATATACTGAAGTACATCTATGGTTCATGTGAATCGCTGAGGAACACCGAAGCATCACCCTACGATTGTAGACCGTTTGAGATACACTAAGCGTAACCCACAAGGAGTTACCAAAGTGACCTGCTGTCAGGGCTGTTTGATGTTGACCCTGGCAGGAGTTTCCATTCAATCACCGAGGATCACAGAAGTGAACCCCTAATAAATGTTCTCGACAGATTGCTAAGATCTGTGAAGGACTCTAGAATGTATCACTTGCGTCCTTATTGTTGAACGACAAGTGATGAAATGTTAAGTGTTCCTAAGAGATCTTTTGATGAATCTCGTGGCTCTAGACTCAATAGTGCGCTTTGGTGTTTCCTGAGCGGAGACTAGGGAGAGGGTCTCCTTCTTCAATACCAGCAATCTCTAAGAGAAAGCCGATAGTTTACGTCGGGTTCCCTGTGAGAATAAAACAAGCTTCTGTTGAGAGAAACTTGAGTGGTTAAGATGGTTTAGTGCATGCGTCACTGGGTCCATGACGACTTTAATCTTCAATACCGGCGTCATGAAGTGAAAACCAGTAGCATATGAATTGAACCCGGTGTCTGCCCTAAGTTGAATAATCTGGAGGGCTATTTCTTTTCACCCTTTTATTTACTTTTCTTTTTAATTCTTCAACTCCTTCTTTCTCCGATTCTCATTTTCTCTTTTTTATAATCATACCTAAGGACTTCTAAGTTCTAACTATTGGTGTGTCCTTGGGTAGATCCCTCCGGCTCTGGCAGATCATAGGACGGTTATTCCTAACCTTAGTCACCTTATAACTCCATGACTTACCTATGTTGCCATAAAACCATTTTCATGAAAATCTCTTAAAGTGGTTATGAGTAAAAACATTTTGTACCACTGTGAGAGTTTAGTATTTTGCAGAAATACTCCCCCTCCACACGTGCTTAAGTGTTTTGACAAAAATATGCACGGTGAGAGAAGAGCGTGCACTTTTGAATTGATTGACTCAAGATAGACAATTCCCAGCTAGACACGGTTACGTTGCATAGTTAAAGAGTTACATTATCAGCTTTTAGGTGACAACTAGCTCTAATAACTACCTTGAAGGTGTGGACAAACCTCGAAAGGTTGTCAAACGTCAAAGTTCATGTCTACCAAGAGTTTCTAGAATATGTACAATCTACTCGGATAAGTCTTTGAGGACAAATCTTTCCGATGTGTGACAATTCAGAACTCGTCAATTCATGGGTTAAGTCTTTGTCACGAGGATTAAATCACAATATTCACAAAATATTAGTATCACACAATTTTCCTCCCCCTCAAAAATGGCATATAAATGTTATTTTTGACGAAATTTAGATATCGAATATGTCCATTTCGAGTTTTGTGGGAAGATTTCCGCGAAGAACAATTTGTGAACAAAGATTTTAGCAAGTACTCCCCCTCAACAAGTCATGATCACTTTTTGAGGTTTTGAAAACATAAGGGGAAGTACTTGTTCTTTTGAGAAAAACTTTGAAAAATGAAAGTTTTGACAAGTTTTACTCAAAAGTAAAAAGCTTTCGCTCCTTGTATAAGGATTGTGGCACTGAAGCGTACCACATGGTCCTTTCATTACAAGTACGGGTTGTACATTGTTATGTGTGCACAAACCATTGTTAAGAAAAAAGATCAACACATCTAAATATTAATCAAGAAAATAATCAAGGAGTACCAGGAAGTCCGTCAATAACGCCGGGAGTTCTTTCTGGACGTTGATAGCCTGTTAGAGAGATACTCGGTCGTCCACCCACGAAGCTCTCCAAAGTCCTTATCTGATCGCGACGAAACAACCTTTCATCAATCCTTGTAATGATCTTCTTCACATCCCTCTTTTCCCTCGAATTCCACCGCTTCTTTGACCCAATGCCTTCATGAATCTCCTTTAACTGATATGCTAACCCGTCCAGAACCTTCTTTAAAGTGTGATTACAAAACTTGTGAAGCTTCTTGCACGCCATGAAGCAATTTCGGTGAAGTTCACTGCGGTAAACTACCCCAAACTTTGGTTTCTTAAGGATGGTGTACTGAGCAAGTTGGTTGATATCGGGAAAGTCTAGCTGTGGTTTAGTGAGATTAACACGTTTTTGGTATGATTCCACGGCAAGCTGAATGTCTTAAACACGTTCCTGGATAACGATGCTTCTGATGAATATTAGTAATGACTTGATATACTGGAGTTGGATGTTCATGGAGAAGTGTCGCATTCGTCCTTGTACCTTAGCAAGATACGTATCATCAATGTCGTTGAGTGACAATCTCAGAAAATCCGCTTCAGAAAAGTCATATTCCTGTTTGTCATGGCGTTTGACTACGATTTTCTTCAGGAATGAGTAGTCCCACTTAGTAGACAGGCTAACATGCATTATGGCAATGATCCATTGGTCACTGTACACCTCCTTTTTAGATTTGAGTTTCTGGCAGCTTCTGTAGTAGATTCTTCTTCGTTCATGCTAGTGATGAATTCCATACAGTGCATCCAGATCATATTTAACCACATTATCAACGAACATATGTGTGGCTTCTTCCTCGATGGCCACATTGTTGGAGAAGATTGCTGCCGGGATGGGGAAGGTGAGTGAGGTAGCGTATTTCTTGCTAACATCGCTACCGTGTTAAAGAAATTCCATGTCATTGTTGAAGAAATAATGGTAAGGAATCCATTGTTGTGTAGTCGGTGTAGTATGGGGCCTTGTCAGGTCTGGTGAAGTCGATGTTGGATTCAGGGTTGAGCCAATCAATATTGTTGGACATGGCTCGTGCTATGTTGTCGAGATGATATTCGAATTCTATGGCACTGTCAGAGCTGTCCTTAAGCAGTTGAAAAGTTTCGTTCTTGATTCGTTTCAACTATGTTTTCGTCATTTTCTTCACCTTGAACTTTTCTTGGATAATCTTGACATGCTCCATAGTCCGACCATCTACCGGTTCTTGGCCTTCCGGTAATTGAGGGGTGGCATCAACAAGCTTTGAAAACCATTCATATTCGTCAGTTTCATCTTCATCTAGCCATGATACAACTGATGTTGACTTTTTCTTCTGTGGCTTGGAGGATGATGTTGGTTGCTTAGTTGATGTAGAAGAAGGGGGTTGTTGTTGGGGCTTAGGAATTTCTTCGTCATCCCCACCGGTGTATTCGAAATGATCACCAGTTTTCTGCATTTGTGGTGGAGACTCAGAGTCCTGAGGTTTGTCGCTAGCAGGAGGACGTTGTGAAGATCTTCTTGTGGTGGTGGTCCTTTGGGGTGGTGGATGCATATAAGAGGATTCGCCAGTTTTCTTTTTGCGTTTTGGATCAGAATCCTTGTCCGCACATCATCGTCTCTTGGTTGCTTAGCCCTTTCAGCTGACTCTTTACACGATGTTTTGAGTTGATATTCGAATAATGCCTCAAAAAGTTTAGCTTCATCAGGAGTAAATGTTGCAGATCGTTTAGACATTTGTATAACAAGCTTGAAGATCAATTCCGCATCAAAGACAACAGCAGACGGAACAGGTTTGATTTCCATGACCACAGGGGTTCGAGATATGGTCTGCTTAACCACTGACATGAGATACAGATAGAGTTGTCTGGCGAACATCTCTCTAGTGACTCCAGGGACAGTGTCGAGAAGGAACTTTTGAGTGTAGTCCCTTATCATTTTGTCCATTTCCCCTTGGATATCTCGATTGAGAAACTGTTGGATCTGTTCTCTTTCCTCCAAAAACTCGTTTATCACATTCTGTAGAAGATTGATTTTGATGGCAAGCTGATTCAGTTTCTTGTTAACAACATTGCGTTTCCTTGCTTGTTTGATAGCTTTGACAATCTTTGTTTTGGCACATGATGCCCAAGTATCTATTGGTTTCTTGACCGATTTGGATGTGCATCTGGTGGTAGCATCTTTGGATGGTGGAGGTGATGAGTGAGATGATGAATCAGAAGATGATGAGTCATGAGAAGGATCCGGGTCTTTCGGTGGCTCAGAAGTCCTTTCAGGATTGTGTTCAGGATTATCTAGAATGTAACTGTCAGTTTCTTTTCGAATCCTTTCATCTTCATCATCTTTAGCCTTGGCTTCTGCCTTTACCCTGGCCTCTTCTTCTGCTTTAGCTCGAGCTTCCTCTTCTGCTCTTTCTTTAGCAGCTTCCTCGATATCTTTATTTGTGATCATCTCATCCTGTTCCTATTCTTCTTCTTCTTCAAAGGTAAATGAAACCTCATAAGATTGCTGCTGCTGCTCTGTGGATTCCTTAGCGGTGGCACCAATTCGCTTATCGGGTTGATTAACCGCATCAAGAATTGGTATGGTAAGTGCACCACCACTGGAACCTCCAGGGCCTCTAGTTTGTTGAAGGTTAAATTCTTTAGCAGCATGTTGAAGCCTCAAATGCTTCAGTGTCTTGTGGTAGTCTTTCTCCTCATCCTTTGGTTCTTCATCTGAACTCTCTTCTTCTTCATGCTCTGCAATTGGAGTCTTACCCTTGTCTGATTTGGGACTAGTTGGCTTGTCATCAATCTTTAGTGGTGTTGTATCATCAGTAACAGACTCTGAGTAGTGAACCTCCTCATCAGTCTCAGTATCCTCGGAGTCTTCATCCTTTAGTTTAGGTGCCGATTGAGGATTAGGGGTGGCACCCTTTGTTGGAACTTTTCTTTTTCGGGGATGATTCCTCTTTGGATACTTTAGGGTACTCCCAGTGCTTTCTACACTTCCAGCACTACCTGATCTCCCGGTCTTCTTGACTGGGATGGTTGAAGACTTTTCATCCATGAAGCCGACTTTGCCTAATGCCACTGCTTCTTGATATCGTGAATACGATTGAAGACTTTTAATATCATCAGTGAGAAGGAAATCTGTTAGTACTACACTTTGTTTCTTTGTTGATGAGTCTTTGAATCTGACAACATTTAATGTAGCCTAAAACAACGCAGAATGATGATTGGGGTCATCAAGTCTCAAGGGAATGTCATGATTATTCCCGAGTATCCTCTGGATCACCAACTTTGTGTATCTGATGAAAGGGATCTTTGTGCCAGGCTTCTTGAGGTAAGACATCATGTCTTCCCATATCAGATTTGCATAGTCAATGTGCATTTTGTTGACCATGCCCCAGAAGATTTGTAGTTCCATTAGCTTAGGATGTTCATAATTGCTGTCTCTACCGGAAATAGACTTTGCGATCATGATGTACAAAGTTCTCCATGGCTGAGGGACGTTCTTTAAATCGATTGAAGAGTGTTTGGTAATGATTCCCGCAGCTTCATCATAGCCAATATCGACCATGAATTGTAGAGTAGCCTCTTCAGTTGGAGTTAGCACATACTGAGCAGGCTGAATAGCAGGGAGCAGAAGAATTGCTCGTAAATCAGCAACAGTGACGGTGACTTGTTTATTGTTGAGAGTCACCGTGACAGCATCTTGACCATCAACTTTCTTCATTGTGTGCCAGAACTGATGGATATAGATTTCTGGTATCGTTGCTGAATTGGTGAGCATGTTGTTGTAAGGATGAGTCTTAAGAATATCCACTGCGATTCGGCAAGAGGATTTAGAGCAGGTGAAGTTATCAAAGTCCACCCTGAGGTTGTGCTTTCCAATCTTCATTTTATAACCAGTAGGGAAAATGTCTTCCATTGTGAGCTCATTTCGTGTGTTAACGTTTTCCATTGTGATGTCCATATCGTGATCTAAAAGATATTGAGCCAAAAGAACCAACATATCGAAAGACATTACGTTAGTCAAAAGTTGATTTTATTGTTCAATTTATTGAATATGTTATGTTAATGAATGTTACGAGTCCAATGTCACTTGTTGTCCAACAGTCCAAAGTAGTCGTGATACGTATCGTGAGTATATTAATTTTGAATTTTAAAGTCCCTATTTTCACTCATTTACACACCATTTTAACCATTATAGCTTATTAGTGACATTTTGGTCTTGTGACGTTATGAGTAACTTATTTACAAGTTTGTACGCGTAACAATTCATTGGTAAAGTTAAAGTTTAGGCTTAAGCGTAAGAATGCAAGCTTATGCGTAAACAATGTGTCACCATACGCGTAGACCTAAGCTTATGCGTATGAGACTCTCTTACGCGTAAGAAATCTTACGCGTAGGAAAAGACTCTTGGCATAAGGCTTACGCGTAAGCGTATGTTGGAAGCTTATGCGTAAGGTTTACTCGTAAGAGTGAACCTTATGTGTAAGACTCCAAGTTTACGTATATCCTTCACAGGATATGCGTAGTCCCTTTGTAGCCCTTACGTGTAAGAGTTACGCGTAAGATTTCTCTTACGTGTAACATCTACGCGTAAGGTATTCCTTAAGCGTAGAATTCCAATTTTAACCTTGATTCTGATTTTGCACGCGTGAAACCTGAAATAAATTCATCACAACATTTCAAATTAACATATTATTCAATCCTCTTTCAAAATCAAATGAGATCACAAGTAAGATTGGTTACGCGTAAAGTTAGTATATGCATAAGAATAAACCCTAAGGATTCAAATCCTACGCGTAAACGTTTCAACCATGAGAATTCAACCAAACAATTTCTGGAACATCTTAGAAGCAATAGGAAAGGTTTCCAATAAGTTTTAACATCAAATACCTCAAGAATAAAAAATACCCATTTCAAAGAGTCTTAAACCCTAAAGTTTAATTTTGCAAAGTTCATGTTTCTGTGTTAGATATTAGTTTTCACATACACATCAAACCATAACACAAAGTGGCGTTTGAATGAGGTTCTAGAGAGAGAAAGTTAGAGGTTTAGGGAACTTAGTGAGAGAAAGTGAAAGATATTATTATGAGCTCCAACTCTCTACCTTGGGAGGTAGAGAGTATTTATAGTCTTACATAAATCGCCACACATCGGGCTGTGGATCAGGCATACAGTGGGTAAAGACCCGTTCGTCCTCCACGGTGTTACTAAACTAAATACTACTTAACATAAAAGAACTACGACTACGAGCTTTCTAACGATTACATATACTTAAGGTGACCGACTCTTTAATACCTGGAATTTCTAATTCCTAACAATCTCCCCCTAAGGGAGGTCACCTCAATCATGTACCAAAATTACATTGAATACAAATAGATATTACATTAAAAATTGTTCTTGCATTCTTGATGTAGTCCTTTGCTTCTAAGCTCGTAGTCATTGATTCTTCACATTGCATGTTTGGTTACTCCAAGTGGAGGTCTTTTACTGATCCACGTGATAGTAAATTATGAGTCAGCTCTTGAGATCATCAGCTAACAAAAATCTCTGAGACATCCATTGTGGTGTTGTGACTTTAGGACCGACATGCTCACATTCTGGATCATGATATATTCTCATCAGAGTTGCGGAAGCTTTAGTTGATTCATGATATTGGCAGCAGCGTAGCAGAAGCATGGAGTGAAAATATCAGAGTCATTGATGCACTAATCATGATTTCTTTATAGATGAATGTGTTAAGTGAGCATGCGGCTATGGATTGACCGCTTCATTCTGATCAGCTGCAAACGTCGGGCGTACCTGCATACAACAGTTAGCAATAAATCGCACAAAAGTGTCTTTGATCACTTTCGTTGAATTGAGGTACACGGCCCACGGTTCCCCGTTGATTAGTACATGTACTGCCTGTGATCAGGTATAATTCCGAAGAATTTCCTTGACAAGGTTTCGCAGCTGCTCTAGCTGTTCTCAAACTGGAACATCTCAAAGAAGATAACACGGAGTGAGTGAACCAGCGAATTTAAAGTCCACTGATTGATGAAAAGATATTTGAAAAACAATCGTGTATTACTCAATAGAAATTGTTTTTGCAATACAACGAAGGTTTTATTGAAAATCAATTATCAATCATAAAAACACCTTTTGGTTTGAAAAATGAGTACACGGTCGATGTGCTAAAGAAAAGAGTTGTTAAGCACAAAGACCAGTTTTTCAAAGGTATCCGTCAATCCATATCCTGAACCAGGATTGATTCAAGAGATTGAATCGCCCTATTGTTTCTGTTCAGTTGTCACATGGTTGATATATATAATAGATCTCACATGCCACCTACCAGGAGCTTGTTTGATGTTGGCTCCAGAAGGCTTTCCATCTTCATTGTGAATATGTAAACACATTACTCAGATGTTCTGGCAATACCACAAGGATAATGCGTAGGACTCAAGATATAATCTCTCTTTCCACATTGTGTGAAACAGAGAGTCTTCATTGAAAGTGTCCTAATGAGATTTATAGATGATCTCGTGGCTCTAGACTCAATTTGTGCACATTTGGTTCCTGTGTCGGAGACTAGGGAGAGGGTCTCCTTCTTCAATATCAACAATCTCTAAGAGAAAGTCGATAGATTATGTCGGTTCCCCGTGAGAATGAAACAAGTCCTTTTAAGAGGAACTTGAGTGGTTTGGAAAGTTGAAGTGCAGTGCGTCACTGGGTCCATGACGTCTTGTCTTCAATACAGATGTTACCATCAGTAGCATATGAAGTGAACCCGGTTTCTGCCCTAAGGTTGAATAAATGGAGGGCTATTTGTTTTCACCCTTTTCTCATTCAATTCTTTTTAATTCTTCAACCCCTTCAGTGCTTACCGAGACTTCATAGCAAGAACCTTGTTGGGTTTGTTCCAGTACTTGCTCTATTTCAGTCCGCACTCTTCCCATATCTCACTTTTCTCCTTTTATCATCATACCTAAGGACTTCCACACTAACTAGTGGATTGTCCCTGGGTAGATCCCTCCGGTTCTGGCGGATCATGGGAACACATACCTAACCTTATCATCCTTATATCACCGTACATAAAGTAAAGTTGGTCGGTCAATTTGGTATTGTTCATCTGCCATTGGAACCAATTGAAAACCATTTGAAAATCAATCCAGATACTTGTGATAGTTTTAGAACAGGTGCTCCCCCTCAACATGTGCATCAAATGTTTGAAATCGTTTTGCACATGGAGGCAAGAGGAAGAATTTACTTCTTTGATTACCATTTTCTAAAAGATATCAACATCACTTCCCTGATCAAATCAAGAAGATAAAGCATTTCCTGGAAGGATGAGGTTTTCATAAGTTTGCTCCCCCTCAATATGTGCCTCGAGATTAGAAGAGAGTTTTGCACATACTAGAGGGAACCTGCACATTGAGATAAATGATCACGTTTCAAATCATAGGTTTAAGATAGATGCTCCCCCTCAACATGTGCATTGAAAATTTGAAATCGTTTGTCACATGTGGGAAGGACAGCATGTACATCCTTATAAAACCATTTACCGAATTATCAGTTTAAATCCAATTTAAATCACACATTCTCCCCCGATCACAATTATCAAATCATTTGAGATTTGTGATCTCTTATAGATTTAAATTGATTTTGAAGGCTTTTAAGGAGAATTGTGACTTGATTATGAAAGCGTTTGAACTGATAAGGATCGACTCCATTGATAAAACATGCATGTACATCTTTTGAAAACAATTTAATGCCAAATAACTTTTTAATTTAATTGAAATCATTCTCTCCCTCAATCAATGACATAGGTTGTTGATTGAGAGATAGAGATTTTGACAAATAAGTCCTGATGATTATCAAAAATAGAGATCGAGTTATTTTTCAAAGCATTTAGTTTTCAGCAGATAAATGTTTATAGAATCAGAGCATGGAATTTTGAAAACATGATAAAACATGGCTCTGTTCTTTCTTTTAAAACCGGGTTATTGCCTGAAGATGACAATAAACCATTTTCTCTTTCTCCCAAAAATAATTTTTTGATTTTTTTTTTTTTTTTTTTTTTTTTTTTTTTTTTTTTTTTTAAGAATTCGAACAACATCTAAAGTCCCGTGTCATTCTTTGAATGACAGCACAAAGACCGTAGATATTGTCGAATCGAGAGAAACATGACAAAATGACAATATTTTTTGAAGATTTTTCGAATTTTTCAAATTTTTATGGATTTTGAAGGATTTTATATTTTTCTATTTGATTTTTGAGGATTTTATAAATTTGTATTTTGTTTTTCGAACAAATATTTACAAGAGATAGATGAAGATAGACCTTTACTCCTCGTCTTCCTCCTGAAGACGTTTGAGTGTTTCTGGTTGAAGGCTTTTCAAGCCAAGTCGTGGAAGAATAAACTCAAAACGTTCTCTAGGAAGAGCTTTGGTGAAGATGTCTGCTAACTGATATTCAGACCTCACAAAATAGAGTTCCACCACACCTTTTTCCACTTGTTCCCTGATGAAATGATGTCAAATGTAGATATGCTTTGCTCTTGAGTGTTGAACGTTGTTGCATGAGAGAGCAATAGCACTTTTATTATCACAGTACAGAGGAATTTTGTTGAATTCAAAGCCATAGTCAGATAATTGAGATCTCATCCATAAGATTTGAGCACAACAGGATGACATGGCTATGTATTCAGCCTCTGTAGAGGAAATAGAAGTACTCATTTGCTTCTTTGAAGACCAGCTCACAAGCTTATCACCCAAAAACTGAGCACCTCCGGACGTACTTCGACGAGTATCTTGACACCCTGCATGATCTGCATCTGCATATGCTGTTAGTGACATACCGGTGTCTTTCGGGTACCAAAGACCCATATTGATGGTTCCTTGGAGATACCGAAAGACCCGTTTAACCGCTTCAAGGTGCTTTTTAGTAGGCTTAGCCAGGTATCTAGCACACATGCAAACAGCGAACAAGATGTCTGGTCTACTAGCTGTGAGGTACATCAGGGATCCAATCATACTACGATACTTTGTTTGGTCAATCATGATCCCTGAGAGGTCCTCATCTAGTTTGGTTCGATCAATCATGGGAGTGTCAACAGGGTCACTTGAATCAAATCCAAATTTCTTTAAGATCTCAGTGGCATATTTAGATTGATTTATAAAAATGCCTCCGGGACTTTGTGAAATTTGTAATCCCAAGAAAAATGACATTTGTCCCATCATTGACATTTGAAATTTTGAACTCATTTCATTTGAAAAACGAACACATTCCATTGGGTCTGTCGAGGCAAAAATAATATCATCAACATAAATTTGAACATGAATTAAATGTTTGCCTGACTTCCTGGTGAACAATGTAGGATCAACTGCTCCTTTGATAAATCCGGTTGATAGAAGAAACTTTGACATTGTATCATACCATGCCCTTGGAGCTTGCTTTAAACTGTAAAGAGCCTTCTTCAAACGATAAACATGAGTAGGATGCTCTTGATTCACAAATCCTTCAGGTTGGCTGATGTAGACGACTTCTTTAAGATCTCCGTTCAGAAATGCCGTCTTCACATCCATCTGATAGACTACCATGTTCTTACTAGCAGCATTAGCCAGAAAGATTCTGATTGCCTCGATTCGAGCAACAGGAGCAAAAGATTCTTCAAAGTCAATACCCTCCTCTTGACGGTATCCTTTAGCAACTAATCGAGCCTTGTTCTTCAACACATCACCATGCTCATCAAGTTTTACTTTGAAGATCCATTTAAGAGCAATAATCATAGCACAGTCTGGAGCAGGTACTAACTCCCATACATCAAGTCGATCAAACTCATGAATTTCATCTTGCATGGCATTGAACCAGCTATCTTCATTCATGGCGGTTTTAACATCCTTTGGTTCGATCTTAGATAGTACGGAGTTCAAGAAGCACCATAACGCATCGGTTGCAAGTTGTTTCCGGGTTGATACAGGACGAGAGGGATTTCCAATGATGTTGTCTAATGGATGATCGTGAGTCCATTTTCTGAGGTGTTCATGTGGCAGTTGTTGAGGAACTGAGGTAGTTGAGTCGATGTCTCCTGAAGAAGATGGTTCTGATGATGATTCAGGAGTAGCAAATATGTTTTCAAATGGAGCATCTTCAGGAGTAGCAAAGGGATTAACTTCATCATTGATGCCAGAAACATTTCCATGATGAACATTTAAAGAATGATGATTTGTTGATGAGACTGAAGGATCAGCAGCAGGTGCTTCGTGACTTAAAGATATTGAGACTGAGGGGTTGACTTCATTCACAGGAATATGAGCATTCTCTGTTGTAGGGATCAACACCTCATTAGTAATTGAATCATACAGTTCATCAAACATAGGATCAAACAATTTCTTTAAATCATCTTCAGATGGAGGTACATATGGAGTTTCTTGAGAAGAGTTTGGAACAAGGGATGAACCAATGGGACTGTTTTGAAGTGCGGGTCCTGAGCTGGAGTGTCCAGGAGCCATTTGACCGGTCAGCTCATCAAACGTAACGTGAATTGTTTCCATGATATTTCGGGTTCTTTTGTTGTAGATTCGGTATCCCTTTTTGTTTGAAGCATATCCTACAAATACTCCAATGTCAGCTTTAGCCCTAAGTTTGCCTAAGTCTTGACCTTCATTAGTTGGATAACACAATGCACCAAACACACGAAGGAAAGAGAGATTAGGTTTTCTGTTGTGGACAAGTTCATATGGAGTTTTTCCATGAACAATGTGAATCAGAGAACGATTTTGTGTGTAGCATGCAGTGGCAATAGCTTCAGCCCAGAGAAACATTGGAACCTTTGAGTAAATCAGCATTGTTCTAGCGGCTTCAACAAGAGTTCGATTTCGTCTTTCAACTACACCGTTCTGTTGAGGAGTTCGTGGTACACTTCTTTGATGGCTGATTCCAACGCTTTCATAGAATTCACTAAGTTGTTTGGTGACAAACTCAGTTCCATTGTCTGTTCTGATAATTCTGACGGTTTTGTTATGGCGAACCTGCAGCTGTTTGATGAGTTTGATGATGATATCTGGAGTTTCATCCTTTGTCCTTAAGAACTTGACCCAGGTGAATCTAGAGTAATCATCGACCACAACTAACACATATTTCTTCCCAAAGATATTCTGCACCCTCATTGGTCCACATAAATCCATATGAATCATATGAAGAACTTCTGTGACAGAGTTAGTAGGTTTGGGTTTGTGGGCAAACTTTTTGCTTTTACCCAATTGGCATGCTGAACAAAGATGATCCTTTTCATACTTTAGTCTAGGTAAACCTACAACTAAGTCCTTTCTGGAAAGATCGTTGATGGTGCCGAAGTTCAAGTGATTGAGACGACGATGCCATAACCATGACTTTGTTTTTGAAGCCTTTGATAACAAGCAGATTGGAGAAGCCCTCATCATGTCATCGATAGAGATGGTGTAAAGATTTGAGCCACGAGTTCCTTTTAACAGTTCCTTACCATTAAGATCTTTAACAAAGCAGGTATGTTTTTTGAAGGCTACTTCTAGATCAGAATCACAGAATTGACCAACAGAGAACAGATTATGACCCAAACCTTCCACATAGTAAACTCTAGAGATGACACTATCACCAACAACATAATATCCATAACCCATAATAGCACCGAAATGATCATTACCAAATCTAACAGTCCCGATGAATTTTCTCACGAAGTTCATGAGCCGTGACCGGTCTCCAGTCATATGCTTGGAACAGCCTGAGTCCAGGTACCACAGAACGATTTGAACGATCTGCAGTTGAACACAGACAAGAATGGATAACTGGATAATTGGGATCCCCATGCAAGAATGGGTTCCATTTGGTTAGTAACAATGTTTGGAACACCCACATCAGAAATAGAAGCATTCATATCAGAAAGTGAGGCAATGGAATCATTGTGAATAGATGCAGTACTAGTGTCTGTATTAGCCCTGTTCACAGTGTGATCACTTCTTAAAGGAATAGTTCTACCAGTAGGCATCCATTTTCTAGTGGGCATTATCTGATTAGTCTTATGACCAACAGGTATCCAATAAAATCCTATTTTGCTGAATGTTCTTCCTGTGGGTTTCCACTGTTTTCTAACTTTCTTTCGTTTTTGCCTTTTAGCCTTCTTAGCATGAATTTTTGCATTAACAATATTAACTGGACAATTAACATCATTAGACAGAACATTAACACCACATTCATGATTAGAAACAGAATTCAGGCAGACATCAGTACAAGGTTTGCAAATAGTATCGGAATTCGAATTAATTACAGTACGCCTAAGGCTAATACTAGAATCAACACGATTCGTTTTATTCAATTCAGGCTTAACGTTCCTAGATTGTTCTTCTACTCTCTTCCAGTGCACATTCTTAGCTTGAGAGGTCCTATCATTCCTTGTATTGTCTTGAGACTTTGACCTGCTCCGTTTAATGTCACTGATTACTCCTGTAGAGGGAATGGGAACATTAGTTGGTTTAACTACTCTTTGCATCACCTGTTTAGATGTGCTGGGATCTGAACTACATGCAGGTGCACTACGGTTCACATTCTTAAAACTAGAGGTACTGAGATTTGTACTCCTAGAAGGCACACTTGAGTTCTCTTTCTTAGCATTGACAGATCTAGAATCTGAACTACTTAAAGGCACACTACGGTTCACATTCAAAACATTGGGAATCGAGTGCATATCATACTTGGCATTAGGCATCGAGCATGGAATCAAAGGATTAACTCTCTCACCTAATGACTTTGGGCATATTGTGATCAAGCATTCTAAGATTTCTTGAGATCGTTTGGCATATAAGCATGCATGTCCAATTGCATTATCATGAGGTTTCTCTAACTTATCCTCTTCAACAATCTTACGCAGACATTCTAGGCAATCCTTAAGGGATGAGAAGTATGTTTGAATAGCAAGTTTGTTGTTCCTTAGATGAGGAGGGACATAAGTCACAGACAAAGCATATTTATCACAAGAGTGAACCTTTGATCCACCATTCTCCCCATTGGTCATTGGCATTTTCCCTTTTACCTGACTCTTCAGATTCTCAATTTCCTTTTGCAATGAAGCTATTTGTTCGTTGTTTTTGTTACGATTGACCTTAATTGATTCAAATAACTCATTGAAATGACGTTTAACCTTTTCGTTTTCTTCCAGAAAACTTTCGTTTTCCTTTTGTAAAGCATTTACTAGGTTTTGAAGATGAAACGTTTGAGAATTCTGAGAATCTAAAGGAGGAGGCATTTGGGAGCCTGTCATATTGTTCGTTTGACCCTTTAATTGAGAGATTTAGGCTTTCAACTTTCTGATCGTGTTGCACTGAGCTTGAATCTGTTCATCACGTTTGTTAATTTGAAAAACTGCATCAAACTCTGGAGCATCTGAAGATGTCTTGATATTTGAAGTTTTGACATTTTCTTTAAGATGTTGATATTTTAGTTGTAAATTAAAATGCTCAACTTCTAGTTTAGAGAAATGTTTAACCAAATTGTTGTGATCATCCAGTTCAATTTTCTCGTTTAGTTTAGAATTATTTTTTTCAAGCTCAATGACACGATTATGGGAGACTTTCAGGGCAACAGATAGTTCATGAAATTTGGAAGCATTAATAGAGCAATTTAAAGCAGTGAAAAAAATATCTTGAGCAACACATTCAGTAATAAGAGTCTCATTTAATGTATGCAAGTTCTTCCTCTCAATCTCATTATATTTTAGTGCACTCTCATAATCACTAACTTCAACTATCATTGCATCAAATTCCTTTTCCATTCCCTTGATATCAGTTTCTATCCCCTTCTTAAGACTCTCAAAGTGACCTTTCAAAAGTTTAAAGAAAGGAATGACCTCAGTTAAATAACATTCTTTCATTTGCTCAAAACCCCTTTCTCCTTCAGTTATGCCAGTGGGTGTGATCCTTTTCTTGCAAGTTTTCTCAAAATCAACAAATAGTTGAAATATAACGTATTGGCTAATTAAGGTCTTGCTTTTAGTGGCAATTGTTCTAGGAACAAGATGCATTGGTGTATTAGGAGGATACACAGTCGCTCTAGGCATTTTCCAAAGGGGAGGGTTTGTTTCAACAATGTTTTCGGCTTTCTGCTTATCTAAATCCATTTTCCAGAAGACTTGTTCGGGAGTAAACAATGTCTGAGGCTTAAACTTGTTCAAGGAAATCCAGTTTTCCTTCTTGTAGTCATGAGGAGTGATAACTATTTTTTTTTCTTTGCATTTAGGATCATTTAGTTTCTTATTCATCCTTTCCCTAGTGATTTCATCTAGTTTCTTATCATCCTCTGTGCACTCAACGCAACTAGGTTTTTGTCTAGGTTTAAGAATCTCATTGCTATCATAGATCACACTTTGAGCTGCTTTTGCTATCTTTCCGTACTCAGGGTTGGGTTTATCTATAATGGGAACACTATGCTTATCGCTTAGAACTCTATGTTTAGTGATCATGTGAGCAGTCTGAATGGTGTTTCCTTGTACGTACAACTTGTTTTCAAGTTTGTTTTTCAAAGTTTTCAGATTAGAAAAGTCTCTCAAGAGTTTTGATTCCTTTGCATTAAATTCTTGCTTAAGCATTTTCACATTATCTTGAAGTTCTTGTTTTTGCTTAGCTGTTTTAGAAAGTTTTTCTTGCAAGGAATTTAATTCTTGTTTCAATACTTCTTCTCTTAAATTACTTTTCCTAATGACTGTACGTACTTGGTCATCCATTTCCTGCTCACGAGTGGTCAACTCAAATTTTGCACGTTGTTCATAAATAGCAACACGTTCTTTATAGGCATTAAGTTCAGAGATTATAGAATCATCAGGGGCACATGCAGTGTATTCATCAAAAACATAGTCATTGTTGACTGCAGAAGATGCATCACTTGGTACAACTTCACTTTCACTTTGTTTCACATATTGATCATATGGGACAACGTCGGTATTACCCATATTTTCAATATTTGATTCAATAGTTTCAGTTGATAGTACTTTGTCATGCATCTTTTGCACATCAGCATCATTGTATAGTTTTAGTACCTCTGAGATGAGTTTGTCTTTGGATGGGCCAGCTTGTGGTGAAGAAGATACCTTGGGAGAAACCATTGGAGAGAGGCTAGCCATGAAGATGAGCTTGTCTCTCCCTGGTTGGTTTTGAACTGATTGAGAATCAAATTTTCAAACATAGCATGTCTCTCATTCTGAAGGAGGAAGGCATAGAGTTGCTCATAGTTTGTATTCTTCAATCCTTTAGTAAGCTTCACAGCGGTGACAAACTTGTGCCATTCGGGATTCATGTTTTTCACAAATTTTGAGTTCAGCTGAATGTTAGGCATAGTCATTCTGATGTTCCTCATGTCATTCACTAATTTATGAAATCTCACATAGTACTCATAGACATTCTCATCTGGTTTCATCTTGAAGTGTTCAAATTCGTCATAGAGTTGGGATTCTCTGTCTTCCATAGTTAATTCTGAACCTGAGAGAAGCATCTTAACATTATCCCAAACTGCCTTTGCATCAGTGTTATGATTGATTAGCTTGTAGATGTCTTTAGGAAGACCTTGAAGAACAATGTTTGAAGCCCTGATATCTGCATCGAACCTCTTTTTCTCCTTATCATCAAGCTCATCATACATCTTAGGTTTGTCCATTCCGTAAACAGGAGTACCATCTTCATTAGTATCAAGTATGTCCCTAGTCGTCTCAACTCGATATGGTCCTTCATCAATGGATTTGAGAATGTTGACACCATTTTCCTTTCCAAGGCAGTACAATCTGATTCGTTGAGCCCAAGAATCGTAGTCAGTTCTGTCAAGCATGGGTGGACGAGTATCTGACCCAGCTGCTTGAACATCCTCAACAACAGTGGAGATGATAGTAGGAACGTTGGTAGACATGTTAACAGATAATACGGGATTTTATAACTCTATGATTAAACCGAGAAATAGATTCTTTCACGGGATTTTACTAAATCAAGAGAAAACCGTAAACAATCACCCAAGTCGCTAGAAGATAATGCACCAAGTCGCTAACACTTAATTCGCTACACCACTAAGTCGCTAGAGTCCCAAGTCGCTAGACAAATGCAAGTCGCTAAGTAGTAACTCTCTAAGCCTCAAGTCGCTAGCAAAATTTTGGCAGCAATTCGCTACAGACAAAGTCGCTACCACCAAGTCGCTACCCGTAGTGGAGTGTCCACTTCTTGTACTGTAAATCGCTAGATCTAAGTCGCTAGGTCTAAAACTGTAACTCGCTACAAATTTGTAAAGCAAGTCGCTACGAAGAAAGTAATCCGTGAGTTTAGTCGCTAGCAAGAAAAAACCACATAAACATCACTTTTCAATCCAAAAACAACCCAACCAAGATGATTCAAGCTTACCAAATGAAAACCTACACACTTGTGATGATTCTAAACATAAAAGTACTAATAAAATCCAAACTTTAACACAAGAAATCAACCAAATGATGCAAAAACCACTAAACTTTTTCAAACTCAAAAACCACCTAAAAACCACTAGAAATCCAAAGATGTGCAAGATATGATCCAACCATGGCTCTTGATACCAATTGTTAGATATTAGTTTTCACATACACATCAAACCATAACACAAAGTGGCGTTTGAATGAGGTTCTAGAGAGAGAAAGTTAGAGGTTTAGGGAACTTAGTGAGAGAAAGTGAAAGATATTATTATGAGCTCCAACTCTCTACCTTGGGAGGTAGAGAGTATTTATAGTCTTACATAAATCGCCACACATCGGGCTGTGGATCAGGCATACAGTGGGTAAAGACCCGTCCATCCTCCACGGTGTTACTAAACTAAATACTACTTAACATAAAAGAACTACGACTACGAGCTTTCTAACGATTACATATACTTGAGGTGACCGACTCTTTAATACCTGGAATTTCTAATTCCTAACATTCTGGTTAAGAACCAAGAGTGTAACTGGTTAATTAAACATATTTCAAACACATTACAAGCCTTTAATAGTCCTAAATCATACTCAATGGAAAACATCCAATTATCACGCATAAACCCTAAATTTGAATAAGTGATTAAAAAACGTTTATGGGTCGGATTTCTTGACGGAAATGGTTTTAAAACATGATATAAACTTTGAAAACACAAACCATTTTATCAGAATCCACTAAGAATGATTCCTAGTTTAGACGCTTATGCGTAAAGCTAAAATCATTCATAGATGAAAATCTAACCATTGGATTTGCAAATGATTTAAAACCAATGTTTAGAATTGCTTAAAGAAGCTATAAACACTTACAAATTTGAGGTTTAAAACACGGATTTGATGAATAATTTGTGAGTGTGGATGATGGTGGTTGTGGTATTAAATGTGTGATAAATGTAAAAGGGTAGTTAGGTGGAGGGTTTTGTAAAATATAAGTTTAAACATTTGACAATTATGGTCCCTCCACCTCAACCATTTTCATCCAAAGCCCATAACTTCCATTTTGGTTAAGCACAAAGTGTAAGTCTGGAACGAAACTTGACGACACTCCCCCTCGACTTTAGAAATAGAGAAATTTTACAAATTTGAGTCCGGGGAGTGTTTAGAAACAAGAAACATAACCACCATTATCAAAGAAATAACCAATACTGGGTAACATGCAAGTACAAGGTTTTATGAAACAAAAAATATTTACTTTCTCTCCCTCAACACTTGACAATAAAAATATTGAAATGTTTGAAAGAGTAAAGTGTTGACAGAAGATTTGTACTTGCCATGTTGAAAGAAATTTAGATAGAAGAATATTTTTGTATTTTATAAATTTTATATTTTTGTATTTTGTTTTTGATAAAATATATACAAAAGAGGTTTTGGTGTTTGACTAGTTTTAAGAATGTGTCAAAAGTTCCTCCAGTTCTTTTAGAGTCAAACACCTCATACCAATGCAGTGGATTAACTCAGTAAACCTAGCAGGAGCTAAGGCTTTGGTGAGAAGGTCTGCCAGTTGATATTCAGTACTCACAAAATATAATTCAACAATACCTTTTTCCACATGCTCCTTTATGAATTGGTATCGAAGATCGATATGCTTGGACTTCGAATGTTGGACGGATTTGCACAAGATTGCAATAGCACTTCGATTGTCGCAGTACATCGGGATTCTGTCAAATACGTAACCATAGTCTTTGAGTTGTGTTCGCATCCAAATGACTTGAGCACAACACGCCGACATGGCTACATATTCTGGTTTGGTTGATGACAGCAATGTGCAATCCTGCTTCTTCAATTGCCATGACACCAGTTTATTACCAAGAAATTGTAGAGCACCTGAAGTACTTTTCCGAGAATCTAAGCAACCTGCGTGATCAGCGTCTGAAAAAAGCTATTAGTTCAAAACCAGAATCCTTAAGATACCAGATCCTCAAATTAATGGTTCCCTTGATGTACCGGAGGATTCTTTTAGCCTCAGAGAGGTGAGTTTCAGTTGGTCTTGACTGATAACAGGAGCAAAGATATACAGCAAAGACAATGTCAGGTCTACTGGGTGTTAGATACATGAGAGACCCAATAATACTTCGGTACTTGGTAGGGTCAACCAATTTCCCATGCAAATCAACGTCCAGTTTCTTGGTATGTGCCATTTATGTGGCATAGGTATCACTGTTTTGCATTCCATGTTTGTTTAAAATTTCAAGAGCATATTTGGACTGACTCAGGAAAATACCACGGGGTGATTGATGAACTTGCAGTCCTAGAAAGAACGTAAGTTCACCCATCATGGACATTTCAAAATATTTTTTCATAAGTTTTGAAAAAGCGTTTGAGTACTTTAGATGTGTTGACCCAAAAATGATGTCATCCACATAAATTTGAACGATTAAAATGTGTTCCCCGTGATATTGTATGAATAGTGTTGGGTCGACCGATCCTTTGACGAAATTATGAGAGATGAGAAAGGATGACAACTTATCATACCACGCCCGAGGGGCTTGTTTGAGACCGTAGAGAGCCTTGTTAAATTTGTGGACATGATTAGGGAACTCTGGATCAATAAATCCTTCTGACTGACTAACATAGACTGTTTACTTCAGTTTACCATTCAGAAATGCGGTTTTGACATCCATGTGAAAGACTGTGATGTTCATGTGAGCCGCGAATGACAGAAAATTTCGTACAGCCTCAAGTCTAGCAACCGGTGTGAATGATTCCTCATTGTTAATCCCCTCTTCTTTTCTATAACCCTTAGCCACCAGACGTGACTTATTTATGATAATCGTACCTTCAGCATCCAACTTGTTTTTCCAAATCCATTTTAGACCAATAACATAGACCCCTATTGGTTTTGCAACCAATTCCCATACTTCAAGACGTTCAAACTGATTAAGTTCTTCTTGCATGGATTCGATCCAGTTGTCATATGTCATGGCTTCTTTAATATTTTTAGGTTTAGCTTGGCAGACGGTAAGTGCATAAATGCAATGTTCACCGTCTGTCTGAAGGCGTTGTCTAGTTACGACTGGTTGATTCGGGTTTCCAATAATGTTCACAATAGGATGGTATTTAGTCCAACGATGTGTGGAGGGTTGATGTTGATATACATTGTGCAGATTAGGAGGATTCAAATGGATTGTAGATGATTCCGCAACATCAGAAGTGGCAGTTTCATTTGCAAAAGGTTTGAAGAATGCATTTGGATCATAATCTGCAGGTGGGGGTACTTCATGGTTCAGAAGATCATCAGCTGGTTTAGCGTCATTGGATGCGATTTGTTCGGTTGTTGTTGTAGAATCAATCGGAGGTGCTTCTTCAACAGTTGTTGTTGTTTCAGGTGTATCAGGTATTGGATTATTATCAGGTTGAGCAGCGGAAACATTTGATACATCTGGAGCACGTTGATCAATATCATCACTAAACAGAGGAGCAAATAGTTGTTCCATTTGACGTCTAGTAAGCTGTAAGCTTGGTTCAGCTGATGATGGGGTTTGGGGGAAGTTTAGACGGTTATGTCCGGGTTCCAAGTTGTTTTGCTCAGAAGCCATTTCAGTAAGTTCATAGAAATTAGCATGAATCGTTTCCATAATCTCCCTTGTACGACGATTCCAGATCCGATATCCTTTAGAGTTTTCACAGTATCCAACAAAGACTCCAATGTCAGCTTTAGCCTTGAGCTTTCCAAAGTCATCATGATCATTATTTGGATAGAAAAGGGATCCAAATACATGAAAGTGTTTGAGATTCGGTTTGTGGTTGTGGATAAGCTCGTAAGGTGTTTTGTTGTGGCGTTTAATAATCATTGAACGGTTTTGAGTGTAGCATGCAGTAGATACGGCTTCAGCCCACAAGTAATCTGGAAGTTTTGCATTAATCAACATCGTTCTTGCAGCTTCCACTAACGTACGGTTTCGTCTTTCAAGAACTCCGTTTTGTTCTGGAGTTCGTGCAATGGATGTTTGATGCTCAATTCCTACTTTCTCATAAGAAGCATTTAGAGTTTGATTCACAAATTCCGTTCCTTTGTCTATTTTGATTTGTCTGACTGTGTTCCAGAGCTAAACTTGAATTTTCGTGAGAAAGGTGATGATCATCTGTGAAGCTTGATCTTTACTTCGAAGAAAATAAAGCCAAGTCCATCTTGAGTAGTCATCAACAATTACCAAAATGTAGCATTTGCCATTAATCGTCTACACGCGCATCGGGCCACACAAATCCATGTGAAGAAGATGAAGCACATGCTGAGAGTTGTATTCCACCTTTGAAGGAAAGTGAGCACGAGTGCTTTTCTCTTGTTCACAAGCTGAGCATAGATGATATTTAGAATACCGAAATCTTGGGAGACCTTCAACAAGTTTGAAACGTGCAAAGTTGGTTATGGTTAGAAAGTTTAGATGTGAGAGACGACGATGCCATAGCCAGGATTTTGTAGATGTTGCCTTAGAAAGTAGACAGATGAGAGATGAAGTAATCATGTCTTGCATTAAGATTGTGTAAAGACTTGATGTGCGTTGACCAGACATAAGATCGTTTTTTGTAGATCACGAATGAAACAAGTTTTCTCCCTAAAAGCAACTTCCAAATCTCCATCACAAAATTGACCGACTAAAAAGAGATTGTGACCGAGACCTTCTACATAATAAACTCTGCTAATTTCGATGTTTCCATTGATGTAATCACCGAAGCCCATGATAGCCGCGAAGTGATCATTCCCGAATCTGATAGTGCCAATAAACTTTGAAACAAAGTTTGATAATGGTTTAAGATTTCCTGTCATGTGTCGGGAACATCCGCTATCAAGAACCCAGAGGATGATCTGTATCATCTGCATTACACACATACGACACAGATGGAATAGAAGTAGATGTGGAACCCGAAGAGTTAGAGGGTTCCGATGCAGTTATAGTTGAAACACACACGTTTATGATTTTAGGTATCCATTTAAAGCCAAGTGTATTATGTAACCATCTCTGCCATCTCCAACTAGTCTTAGATTTGGTCTTAGTGAGTGCACTAGGTGATAAGTTCTTTGATAAGGTTTTAAAAGGTACCATTTTGAGGGGTCGTTTAAGTCCTTATTTGATCACTTTTGTATCCGTTATTGCTTAATATCGTTCCTTTTCACTTTTTAGGTCTCGTGAAGGCAAAATGCTGAAATGACACTTATTTGGACAGAAAGGCGCGAATATATGAAGAAAATGGCCAAAGTCGAAATCAGACACTCGCAGTCGCTGAATGTAGAAGGCGACGGCGTCAGGTTCTATGTGCGACGCCGTCGGAGAATTGTTGTGACGGGTCAGAACTCAAAACTCGTGTTTTCAAGAGACGGCGTCTAGTGTGAAAGAGTAGGCCGTCGGTACTCAGACGGCCTAGATGCGATCCAGACGACGTCAGAAGCTGAAGAGGACGGCGTCACGGACATAAGGTGACGCCGTCGCAAGGTTAACGTGGCCAAGACGAAACCCTAATGGCGGCGACACGACGGCGTCACTAAACATAAGGTGACGCCGTCGCAATTGTAATCTTATATATAGAATCCGAATTTTTCAGTCTTTGTGTGGAGAGTCTTTGGAGTAAAAACCTAAAACCGAACCTAAGGTGTCTTGTACAGTATTTTAGGGTTTTTAACCCTATCTTACACCAAGATAAGTCTTTGCTTCATTAATTCAATTATGTCTTTGATTATTTGTGTGTATGCTTGCATGTTCTCCATGTCCGGCTAATTTATTTGTGTGTTTGCTTAGGAAGTATGAAACTTAATTATTGAATATTGATTGGTTGTTTCTTATCTTAGTTGATTAATGATCTAGTAATGCGATAGGTCATTCGTTGTGTACTTAATGCTTGATTCATCTTTGTGAACCTTAGAGTATGATTACCTGAGTGATTGTAGGCTAAAACATCCGAAGAGTGCCTTAGAGTAGGAGTCTATAATCTCTACGTGGATTTGTAGACAAGACCCTTTGGTAAGTTCAAAGAGTTAGGGAGAAACGCATACCCTACAACTTTAGAAACACAACGCAACTAGGAATAAGACGTGACACTCAACCATCAATAGGAGATAATTAAGGAGTAATACAAACTAAGTAAACACATCTTTAAACTATCATACGAGCACACATTAATTAGACATAGACTATCCTCACCTTAGCTTAGTTAATTAGATTAGATAATAGTAGAGTAATCGGTAGAAATACCAACCCCCCAAATCCAATACCCGAGATTCGTACCTTTTCATTTTCATAAAATATAAAAAGATAAAAAAACAATCTTCCTCAACCTTAACCTTAGCGTAGTAACTCCCTACTAGCATTCCTATTCCCCTAGAGAACGATATCAATACCCGTGGCTTACCCTAATTACTACACTACAACGATTAGGTTCACTGCCTAGGGTGTTATAAAACTTGCTCGAAGAAAAGGAAGTTCCTTTGACCCCGAACGACGCGTGTAGCGTTATCAAGTTTTTGGCGCCGCTGCCGGGGAATAGAATAGCTAGTTAGTAGTCCACCTCGTTTAGGTTTCTTTGCTTGATTCCTATCAAGTAAATTTTTCTTATTTTTAGCTTTCTCTTAGTCTATCCCCCTTCTTCGTAACCTTTGTTAGTAATTCCATCACTTTTCATCATGGAAGGTGATAACCCACTACCATTCATCAACATACCACCAAATGACCCGCCAAGAGCCCGTACTCTTGGTGAATACTCAAGACCAAGCCACTTAGGCTATAGGAACACCATTGAGCTTCCCGACCAAGCCCAAACTACGGCCCTGCGATCCGACACCATCCGGTTGGTGCAAAACGGATGTGCATTCCATGGACTTCGTTCCGAAGATCCAAATCAGCATCTAAGGGATTTCCTCAAAATCGTCGATTCCATCGACCTTGATGCTACTACTCGGGAGACCACGCGCCTGCGTCTCTTCCAATTCTCTCTACGGGACCAAGCTAGTAATTGGCTTGAGCGACTTCCCGCCGGCTCCATCTCAAGTTGGGATGATCTTACTTCTCGCTTCCTTGCTCAATTTTTCCCACCGGGGAGAACCACTAAGCTTAGGAATGACATCTTGATGTTCCAACAACGTCAAGGTGAATCTCTCTACGAAGCATGGACCCGATTCAAGGACTTACTTCATAAAGTCCCTCATCACGGCATTGATCTTTGGCTCCAAGTCCAAATCTTTTATGATCATGTCAACTTTCCCACTAAGCGATCCATTGACCAAGCGGCCGGTGGAAAACTTAGTGATCTCACCGCAGAAGAATCATGGGAAATAATAGAGGACCTTGCCCTCTATGACAACGAAAGTTGGGATGACCCCCGTGAGCTGCCCAAAACCGTCAAGGCAATCTCCTTGCCTCCTCCCGACCGTAGGATGATCGAACTTGAAGATCAGGTTAAATTCCTCATGAGTTCCTACGAAAATCCTAAGTCTTCACACCATGTGAACAAAGCTTCCTCTTCATGTGAGCCGTTTTGTGATCCTCATAACACGCGCAATAGCACCCGATCCCCCGAGCACGCTTCTGTTGACTACGCATCCTCGCGTATTAATGGAGTGGGAGGAAGATTCCCTACAACACCCGGACCTAGGAATTTCAATGAAACCCGTGAAGCATGGAAAAACAAGCCCGACTTTTATTGGGGACAAACCAAAGAATTCACTTCTAATGATTTCTCATGGCCCCCACCTAACGGTCCTAACAAACAAAACATCGAAGGGATGTTGCAAAACCTAGTTACATCCCAAGAAACCCAAATAGCTAAGCTCTCGGACCGCTTTAATAATCAACAAGCCGAGATGGATAGGAAAATAGACAACCTTTTGAAAGCCATAGCTAATAGTGATAAGAAGGTTAGTGCTATCTCAACTCCCGAGCCTTCAGGCATAGAGATTAAGGATCCAAGCAAGCTAAAGTATGTCCAATTCGTCAATACCATCGCCTTAGTTGAACCTGATGAAACAAACGACGAAGAGGACTATACACTAGTGGATGAGGAAATACCCGAGGAAGTAAATGAAGTAGACATTAACTATTTCGACAAATTTCCTACGGAAGAAGAGCTATCTCGCCACCCTCACTTAGTGCGTAACCTCCGTCACATGTATGTTAGGAAAAGTCCTCGAATTAAGTTTGGGAACCCTTGGAATCTTAACATACCATGTGTCATAGGACACCTTTTTGTGGCAAAAGCTTACATTGATCGCAAGTCCCCAATCAACATAATGACTAGCACCTACTACAATTGGATATTGAAGAAGCCTATTCCAACTAGGCAAGACCCCAATGATCCTAATGTTAGTTGCAATTTTCTTGGTAGAGTTAAAGGATTGCCCGTTCATGTAGGTAGTTTCACGTTTCCTACGGATTTCATAAGTGTGGATGATATTAGCACGGCCATAGACCCTAGCTTGTCCCATGTTATTCTAGGAAAACCTTTCATAGAAAGCACCGGAATGACCTATGACCCCTCATTAGGAGTAGTGCGATTCAAGAATACGACCGATGACATAGCTTACCAAATGCCGTTTAAGATTGAGAAGTTTTCATCACTCTCTAATGATGAAAAGGAACTTAAACTATCGGTCTATTATAGGAATAATGAGGATAGGGAGAAAGGTGTTGATTATGTTATGGCTAAGATTTTCGGATTCTACAAGGATTGTTTGAACCTAGGACCGGAATACAGGACCGAATGGGGAGAAGATGAACTCTTAGAGAAGCGCATTTTAGGGCACTTCTACAACATGGAATCCCCCATTAAAGGCCATGAAGAGGGCGATGGTGAGAAAACGTAGGAGCACGACTACGAGTCTAGCTACAAGACTCTTTAATAAAGAAAAGCGCTTCGTGGGAGGCAACCCATGCTTAATTGTTTGCTTGTTAGTGTCATATATCTTTTATTAATTGTTTATCCTCATGTTTAAATTTGTAAAAATGCTTTATTTTGTTTTTAACTTCGTCTTAATTACATATAAAGGTATTTTACATAAGGGATAAGTGTAGGGAGGATTACACACGTTTTCAAAAGAAACGTAAACATGAGAATAACAATTAACTAAAAGATATATATGTTTGTTTGTTCGAGTCAAATGCTTGTATCGAGTCATAATGGATGTTTTGCAGAAATTTTTCCAGATTCTAAAGATGTAAATTTTCCAGAAATTTTTCCAGAAAATCGCAGACCAGTTTTTGTCAGGATAACCTGACGGCGTCAGTATTGCAATCTGACGGCGTCAGGAAGGAGTAAAAACGTCAGATTACTTTTTTTTTCGTTTTCTGAGCTACTTATAAATTTTTGGAATTTTCCAGGTCTTAATTTTCTTAGAAATTCTGTAAAAATCCATTCCACAAGCATTATATCCTAGTTTAAATCGAGTCTTATATATATTATTACCGCCGATTTTACGCGAAGGTTTCGTTTGTTTTCTTCAAGTGTGCAGGTTTAGTTTGTCAAGAAGAAGTTACAAAAGATTGGAAGGAGCTTTTCACGCATAAATTCTTCTTGAAAAGAATTTAACCACCACTTTACACGGATCCTACCAAGCTAATCAGGGGAGTATTAGTTTCTTTCGTTTTTAATTACCTTCTTTTATCATAACTTTGATACTTTCGGGGAACATTGGGGACAATGTTCAGTTTAAGTGTAGGGAGGGAAAATAAAACGGGAACTTTGAAACTATGCTTATCCTTGACTATTTGCTTTGTCCAATTGTGATTGTGTAATAAATCATGAGAAATGTCGGTTAGGGTAATTTTGGCACCAAATTTAAAATTTTTCATGACATATAGGAGTGGGCCATTAGTCTTAACAAAAGCGTCTCATGGATAGGAAGTTATATGACTAGCACAAAAACCCTTTACCACCCAAATTCCACCCAAAATGTGAGGATCGCCCTTAGATTAGTAGGAATTAAAGCATTCATCTTTAATGCTTAGAGTGTGAACCGGTAGTATATTAGATTCTAGAACTTGTTTTGTGATGCATTCCGAGATCGCAAGTGAGGCTACACTTGTGTAGTTAGGAATAACTAAATGATAAGAGGCATTAGGATAAACCCTTGTTTGATACCTGTAATATAATTACTTCTTCCATATCGGTTGAGTAATTCCCCCACACCCTTTGCGTTGTACTCATCTTTAGTACACGATACCCCTAGTTAACCCCTCAGAGCCTATCCTTTTCGCGGTTCTCGTGATGTTTCGGTTTTTCCGGAATATCAATGAAGAGCATTGTTTACACCCCACCCCCAAATATACACCCAAATCGCCTTAGCCTACCCCTTATGCACTCACTTTTAGTGCAATTATTTGTTATCACCCCAAACCCTTAGTTCAATTATCTAGTTGCTTGCATAAGTTGCTAAGTCGAGTCATATCCTTTGTATACAGTTTTGGGATGATTGGGATTCATGGGAAAAGTTAAAGTTTATGAAATGACGGGAAGGGAACGTTAAATTCAAATTCCCTTTGTTTACGTAATAATGTACCCCAAGTGTTTTGATCTTTTCGATTCGGGTCAAATTAGTGTTAGAATAATAAAAACTCAAGTGTAGGGATATGCCTGTAAATCCCTAGTATTTTGATGTTATCGTAGAGGATGGTAGAGTAAAAGTGTATGATTAAAAAAAAAAAAAAAAAAAAAAAAAATTCGAAAAAAAAAAATAGAAAAAAGAGAAAAGAAAAAAAAAAAAAAAAAAAAAAAAAAAAAAAAAAAAAAAAAAAAAAAAAACATACGGGCTACCATCCTACATCTATCTTTTAATTTATGTTTGTTTATTTCAGTTATCTAGAGTTTAGAAGTGTCAAGTCTTGGCTTAGCAACGCCATTCTTCATATGCATTTAACATAGAGATTTTTGACTTACCACCACTAAATAGCCTATCCCACCAAACCCTTATTTCCCTACCGTAAGCCTAACATTACAACCCTTTAAAGACCTCTTTGATAGTCTTTCCTAGGTGCTTACGCCAAAGCGATGGAGGTTTGATCTATTCTCAAGCCTATGGTAATCTATGTACTAGGACCGGTTAATGAGTGTTTATCTTCCATTTCCTATTTTGTTATATTTCATATACACCCGAGAGAGATGTGAGTATCCAAACACCCCATGTGAGGTGCTAGTATGTAATTTCCGTGCTTGTTATGACTTTTGCGGGGCTTATATGTGTTGTGGACCGTTTTGAATTAATGCTGAATGACCCCTAACTTACAAATTAATTGGCTAAAAGCACATTTGCTTGAGGACAAGCAAATAACAAGTGTAGGGATATTTGATAAGGTTTTAAAAGGTACCATTTTGAGGGGTCGTTTAAGTCCTTATTTGATCACTTTTGTATCCGTTATTGCTTAATATCGTTCCTTTTCACTTTTTAGGTCTCGTGAAGGCAAAATGCTGAAATGACACTTATTTGGACAGAAAGGCGCGAATATATGAAGAAAATGGCCAAAGTCGAAATCAGACACTCACAGTCGCTGAATGTAGAAGGCGACGGCGTCAGGTTCTATGTGCGACGCCGTCGGAGAATTGTTGTGACGGGTCAGAACTCAAAACTCGTGTTTTCAAGAGACGGCGTCTAGTGTGAAAGAGTAGGCCGTCGGTACTCAGACGGCCTAGATGCGATCCAGACGACGTCAGAAGCTGAAGAGGACGGCGTCACGGACATAAGGTGACGCCGTCGCAAGGTTAACGTGGCCAAGACGAAACCCTAATGGCGGCGACACGACGGCGTCACTAAACATAAGGTGACGCCGTCGCAATTGTAATCTTATATATAGAATCCGAATTTTTCAGTCTTTGTGTGGAGAGTCTTTGGAGTAAAAACCTAAAACCGAACCTAAGGTGTCTTGTACAGTATTTTAGGGTTTTTAACCCTATCTTACACCAAGATAAGTCTTTGCTTCATTAATTCAATTATGTCTTTGATTATTTGTGTGTATGCTTGCATGTTCTCCATGTCCGGCTAATTTATTTGTGTGTTTGCTTAGGAAGTATGAAACTTAATTATTGAATATTGATTGGTTGTTTCTTATCTTAGTTGATTAATGATCTAGTAATGCGATAGGTCATTCGTTGTGTACTTAATGCTTGATTCATCTTTGTGAACCTTAGAGTATGATTACCTGAGTGATTGTAGGCTAAAACATCCGAAGAGTGCCTTAGAGTAGGAGTCTATAATCTCTACGTGGATTTGTAGACAAGACCCTTTGGTAAGTTCAAAGAGTTAGGGAGAAACGCATACCCTACAACTTTAGAAACACAACGCAACTAGGAATAAGACGTGACACTCAACCATCAATAGGAGATAATTAAGGAGTAATACAAACTAAGTAAACACATCTTTAAACTATCATACGAGCACACATTAATTAGACATAGACTATCCTCACCTTAGCTTAGTTAATTAGATTAGATAATAGTAGAGTAATCGGTAGAAATACCAACCCCCCAAATCCAATACCCGAGATTCGTACCTTTTCATTTTCATAAAATATAAAAAGATAAAAAAACAATCTTCCTCAACCTTAACCTTAGCGTAGTAACTCCCTACTAGCATTCCTATTCCCCTAGAGAACGATATCAATACCCGTGGCTTACCCTAATTACTACACTACAACGATTAGGTTCACTGCCTAGGGTGTTATAAAACTTGCTCGAAGAAAAGGAAGTTCCTTTGACCCCGAACGACGCGTGTAGCGTTATCATTCTTCCTAGGAGGTTTAGGGGGTTCTAAGGGTACATCAATGATTGTAGCAGGAATACTAGAGGGTGGTTTACCTAGCAGAGACTTAGAAGCATTAGTGGGCCTAGAGGTATTTCATTTTCTATTATTTCGTTTACGAGATAAGATAGCATTAGCAACACATTTATCATGACAACCAGAAAACATGCTTTTACGACAACCAACACAAGAAGCTTCAAACATAAGATTTAAAGTACTTATAGGTTCAGCATTCGTTACATTACTTTTTCCATTACATTTGTCAGACGCAATATCTAAAGTGGGAGTAACATGAGTTTTATTCAAAGTCTTAAGGTGTTCTTCTACTTTAGAGGTCTTTATTGTTCTTTTCTTACGTCGCAACTTCCTATTCTTCCTTGTGGTGCTCTTAAGATGTGAAGTGCTAGCGTTGGGAAAAGAGGCAACTATTCCTGTTTCAGTAGAGGGAAGCACATTAGTTTCTTGTGATGTGTCATTAGGCAATCTAAGAATTCCTGGTGCAATTACGTTTGTGTTACTATTCCTATCTTGCTTAAGTTTCACCAACTCTGCTTTTAGATCATGGATAGTGTGTAACAAATCTTGATTTTCAGAGCGAGTGTTTTCATTTTGTCGTAAAACATCTTTGGTATATGCAAGATGATCATCAAGATCTTTGGACGCTTGAGCACGAGTCTTTTTGAGTAAATCAAATATGACACCATATTCTGTTTTAACTTTTGAAATTTCTTGTTCATATTTTGAAATTTGACACTTCAAATACACGTTTTTATCATCCAGTTGCTCAAGTTTTGGATTAAGAGTTTTTATGTGCAACTGGTTGATTTTGTTTTGCAAAGCGAGTTCTCGATTTTGACAATCTTTTTGACACCATTGAAGACGACGTTTTGCATTCGAAAGCTCGTTTAACAATCGCTCATTTTCAACTTTTAAAGACTTGATTTGTGACACATTATCGGTATTCTCAACAATTTCAACAGAATAAACAGAATCAGCAGTGATATAATCAAATGCATATGCAACAGTATGTAGTAACACAACATTTATGGTATCATCATAGATAACATCTTCCAAGAGTCGATCAACATCTTTTCTTAACATTTTCTTTTTACGTTTAGTATTTGAAATTGATGTTTCTGTTTTCTCGAAAACTGTTTTCATAAGTCCAAGCTCCTTGTGAAAATCCCTTTCCCAATATATTGCACACATTTTCAAATTTCGGACATGAGGTAAAATTCTTTTCTGAAAAATATCTCTTTGATTTCGCGCATGAGGTGATTGAAAATGTTCAACTTTTATTTCAGAATTGATTTCAATTTCCCGTTCCAAAAGTTTGATGTCTGATATGAATGTATCAAAATATTTAAGAATTTGACATTGTTCTGGTAATGTTTTTACTTCACTGAGTGAAGGTAAAGGACCATTAATTTGTGCAGTATTGGGTTGGGGACCAACATTAGAAGACTCAGAAGTAGGCATGATAACCAAAGGTGTGTTAGAATTGTCCTGTTGTGTGACAAAAGTTATGGCTTTTGAATAGTTAAATGGTTTGTTATAAACAAAATTTTCCATTTTTGACCGACTCTCGTCATCTGCATCAAATTCCTCCATGCGATTATATTCAACAACACTCATAATGGAATCATCAATTCTATGTTTTGCGCTGTAAACTTGAGGATTTGGTTTGAATGCTCTATGTGAAAACTTTGGTTTGTAATCAGCAAGATTCGGTCCATATCCATTTGGATTTGGTTTAAAAGTAAACTTTTGAATAGTTGTGATTGACTCACCATGTTTGTAAACAGCATTTCGAAACTCTTTGATTTTGTTTTGTAAGTCGACAATTTCTTCAAGATAGTCATCTATTTGTTTCCTTGAATGCTTTTTGTACGCACAAAACTGTTTTTGACAAGTTAACAACTCAGACTTGGCTTTTTGAGTTTCATTAAGTGAGAGTGTTAAGTTGTTGTTTATGATCATATTTCAGTTGTTCTATTTGAGACAACAAAGCATTCTTGGAAGCAACTAGATCACATATCTATTTTTCCAAAGATTTTTCATTTTGGTATGATTTAGAAAATGCGACTTCAAAACCTTTTTCACGTTTCTCTTTAGTTTGAAAAATGTTGAGTTGGAACTTATAGCATTCATTATCCTTAGTCAACAGTGCAATTTTATCTTTTAATTTAGCAATAATCTCTGTGCACTTTTCTAATTGAGTATCAAAGAAGGTGACGAGCCCGGGATCTGGATTAGACAAAGATTCATTTTGTTCAACCGGAGTCTCCACATAGTTATTATTTAGGTTCTCAAATGAAACCACGGGGTCAATTTGATTTTCAAAGGTAACCGTGAGGTCATCTTGATCGTCAAATGTGACAACGTGATCCATTTGATTTTCTTCGTGATGAGATATGGAAGGTTCTTGTTGAACACTCTGAATCTCGTTAGATGCAGATGCCGGTAGAGATATCAGATCATTAATGAGAATAGTTTGATCCGGTACCTGAGACAAGCTGTCAGTGTCATACACTGGGCCTGTGTCACTCATATGGAGTTCTTGCATGTTTGCCATTAACATCACAGCAGAATTAGCTTGCAAGTCCTCCATGTCAACATCAGAATCTGAATTAGCCATGAAGCACTGTTCCTTGTTGGTAAGAGTTCCACCAGCTTCATCCTTGAGGGCCAAGAGTAAAGCCTCTTTGTGATAAGCGCTGCCTCTTGTCCTCGGCTTTGGGCATGCATTAGCGAGAGGACCATTCTCATTACAGTTATAACAACGATGACCATTACCCCCCAGTCTGAGCATTTCCCTTATCAACCACTTGAGCCCGTTGTTGTGGAGCACCCATGTTATTCCTTCCATTAAACCCTTGACCACTACCCATCTGACGAACATTACCACAATTCTGAACTTCAACACGTCCATTGTTAACAACAGCTTGATTCCTTGTGTTGGATGAGGTACGAATGCGATTGTTGCATTTGTTAGAGTATCGACTGAAGGCTCTAGAAATCATGACAAATCCTTGTTGTAATGCATCGAAAGCTTCTGCATCCTCATTAGATTCATTGTAGAGTGCTTGATCATTGTTGTTGTTGTATGGAACCAATTGAGTTTCTTGGGATTGTTGTTGTGATGGATCATATGGTGTAATTTGAGCAGATGGTTGTGGAGGATTTGTGAAGACAGTTTGTAAGGTTGGAAATTGAGGATAACATGCTTGAGCCCATAAAGCTAAAGTTTGATTATTCGGGAGTGAAGGCAAAGCAGGGACTCCACGGATGATCCTTTCTCTCTCAACTTCCTTTTGGTGGGGCTTCAAATAGTCATACAACAATCCGTATGTAGCTTGATGAAGATTCTTCGCTTGACGGATGAAAATAACATACTTTTCCCAATCAGGACCAAGACTGCTTAGGAACTTAGTGTTGTGAGCAATTCTTGGCATAATGATATTATGTTTATCCTAGTCATTGATGATGTCTGAGAACCGATGATGATATGACTCTAATGTCTCCCCCGGTTCAATCAGGAAGTGTTCATATGCTAAGTAGATTTTGGATTCCATGTCTTCTTGATTGAGTTATGTGTCTTCCATTAAAAGATGAATATGCTCCCACATTGCTTTAGCCGTCTTCTGAGCATCAACACTATGAAGTATCGGATTGGGTAATCCCAAAAGAATATACTGCATTGCAAGTTCATCGGCTTCTAAGTGTAGAAGTTGGTCAGCAGTAAGTTGATCAAGATCGACAACGTTGGTAATATCATCTCTTAGTGGAACAGCATTCGGATCTCCGGGTACAGTGATAGTATGCATCTAAAAAGGACCTTCAAGGATGACCTTCTTCAAGAACTTTCCATGTGGCTTCTTTAGATCACAAAACCTAAAGAACCTTATCACCCATTGATTGTAGTTTCCGAGAATTGGAGGTTTGTCAAGGGATCCAGCTTCATGAATGGATTGTTGGCTACTTAAAGCTTCACACATCTCTACAAACCAAGACGGTTCCTTTGGTGCAGTACCATTCATAGCATACTTGGCGGGATACTGATTTGAAAGTATGTGTAGTGTTGTACTTGTTGACTAGGGTTTGGTGGAACCATTTGTGGTGGAAGAGGAATTGCTCCTTGAGGAAATTGTTATTGAAATTGTTGCACTTGTTGTGGAGATTGTGGAGGATATTGTTGATAGAATTGTTGTTGTTGTTGTTGTTGTTGTTGTTGTTGTTGAGGATACATATGAGGAAAGTAGCTAGAGTATGGTGGTTGAGACATCTTGAAACTTGTGTTGATTATGGATCTTTGTAGTCGAATGAAACAATGTTGATGAAGTATCCTTATGCGTAGAAACCAGCTTAGGCGTAGAAAGTTCCTTATGCGTAAAAAACCAACTTACGCGTAGAAGATAGCTTAGGCGTAGGAATAGCTTATGCGTAGACTTGAGGAAAACTTAGCTTAGGCGTAAACTAAAGGCTTAGAAGTAGAATCCTTATGCGTAATATTTGATTATGCGTAAGACAGGCTTATGCGTAAGAAAATGCTTAGGCAATGAGAATTCTACGCGTAAGATTTTAGCTTAGGCGTAAAACTAGGGTTTTGCCCAAAAATCCTTTACACTTATACCAGTGTAAAAGATATCCAAAGTCGAAGTGTTTTCAGGCTTATCCAAGCAAGAAAACACTGAGTAAACCAGCAACACTGAAGATCAAATGAAGAGAAGCTTATGCGTAAGAACTGCTTAGGCGTAGACTTTGAAGCTTACGAGTAAAACTAGGGTTTGCTTACGAGTTGAAAATACCAACTAACACCAAAAACTGATTTTATGCCCAAAAGTGTTTAGAAACCTGATTTTTATGATGAAAAAGCTTCAATATCACAAAAATAACACAAAAGTATGAAATTTGATGATTGATCCGTGCCAAACCGTCAAGTTTTCTCACTCAAGTCTGCCACTTGTGAATGGCAGACCGTAACAAACTTAAAACGGCTCAAGCACGAACTCAATGAAGATCTGAGGAGAATAGGGTTTCCCCGGGTCGTTATGTCCCAGCGAGCTATGCAATGGATTACCAAACGTAAAGTGATCGAGGAATTTGAACAGAAAAGAGATTTGATATGATTATAACTACAGAAAAAGCCAACAAATTACAACGGCTTAAATGCAAATTAAAGAAAGTTAAAAAGATAAAAAATAATAAATAAACGCTATCACTATTTTAAAATTGATGAACGTTTAAAACTTAAAACTTACGTTTAAATAAAATTACGTAAACGTACAAAATAAAAAGTGAGACCTAAGAAATAAAAGCCCTAAAAATATGAAAATGACATTTTTACAATCCTAATGATAAAAGAAAATTTTTAGAAAAGGAAAATTATTTTTATAACTATTTAATTAATTATTATTAATTAAAAACTAATTTTAACTATTAAATATTAACCTAAAATACAAGAAAATATGAAACAAAGCTAAAAAAATAAAATTTTGACTTATAAAAATCTAAAATAACAAAATAGAATTTTCAAAACTATTTTTGTATTTTTCTGATTATTTTTCTATTTTCTAGGAATTTTAAACTATTTAAAACTAATTAAATTGCTTAAAAATACAAATTTAACTAAGAAAAATCTAGAAAAATATTTTTTTGTCTTTTTATATTTATCTAAACTTAAGAAAAATGAAAAATTATTTTTTTGAACCTTTTCTTAATTTTTTGTATTAAGTGCTATTTAAAAATGCTTAAAAACCAATTTAAATCAAGAAAAATACCAAACAGGCTTGGAAAAATCTGAAAAATTCAAGATAACTCTAAAATAATATGAGGAATAAAGGAAAAATAGAAAAACAAGGTGCTGTGTGGAGGAATGTGAAACTGATGTGCAAAGTGCTTATAAATAAGCACTTTGAATAAGCAAATGGAGACCAATAAGCACCAAACCAAAACAGGAACTTGGATAAGCTAAAAAAACCTAAATGCAACTAAAAACAACTATCCTACACTTCTAAATCACAAGCTCAACAGATTTGATGATTTGAGAATATAAGCTAAAAGCAGTTTGAGGGTACCATGTTTGGGCAGAAGAATAAGCACCTGAATAAGCTGGAAACTAAAAGGCAAATGTGGGAACCTCAAGATAACCTGGCTAGCTATGTCTAAACCAAAATACAGACCTAGAGAAGCTCAAATAAGACCTGTGCAAACCTTGCAAAACCCCTGTGCAGACTCAGTGTTAACTGAGTTTATGCACAGGGCATTTGTGCTTATTTTGACAAGCCTTTTTGGGGCTTTAAGAAAATTCACAAAATTATACAAAAATAGACATAAGAAAATAGACCAGCATGAGATTTTAAAACATCAAGTTTCATTGAAATTGGCTTAAAGATGAAGCCAAGAAAAATCAACTTAGCTTGGCCAAAACTGAGCTTTTGCATATTTTGACTTTTGATAAAGAAATGGAAAGTTGACTTTTTCCAACTTTGAGCTGATTTTGTGGATTGATTATGATCTATATTGATGAAATAAGACTACTACAATCTATGTTTATGTATTTTAAACACAAAATGAGATTTTGTTTTGACCAAATCACAACAGTGAAGATTATAAGACCGATCTAAGTTTGATTTGACTTTGGGTGTGTTGCAGGCACAATTTTAAGACAGCAAGGAGTGTATTACCTAAACAAGCTTAAACCAACAAGAATCTACCTCTGCACAAACCTCTATAACAGATTAAGCATATGAACCAAACACCATTTAAACTACTGATATGTACTTTTAAACCACTCAACTACTGAACTACCTTATTATATTGATCAAATCAAGTTTAACTGATCTAAGTACAGCTAAATAAACAAGATTGAACAGGTTACAACTACAAATACAAATACAAGCAAAAAAAATGGAAACTGATGTGAAAATGTAAAATGAGAGAATCACTCACAGGAGTCCAACTGTTTGCAAGCTAAAACCAAACCAAATCCTACACTAGCCTAATCTATTTTGACCCAAATCAACCTCTGCATCCACCCATATCATCACCATTCCCATTCTTGGCCTAGTTTGACTTTTGTTGACCATGGACTAAAACTGTTTGAAACTTGATTGTGAGCTTATAGAAAGCTGTAACAAGCCTGAATAAGCTTATTTGAGAATGAAATTGGACTTTTGAAAGCTTGCAACTGAGAAATTGAAACTGAATTATACCACAGTGAATATTAAACATGGAACTTAAATAAAAACTTGGATTGATGTTCAAAAGCTTAATACAATGATTTTTTAACTTGAATGTGATACATGGAAACTGAAATTACAACATGTTTAACTAAACTAACACATTAATTTAAAAATCGACATTTAAGAAAAATGAAAAACTAACTACCACCACTATCTTGCCTCATCCTTCCTTTTTATACACCCACATGTCTTCTTCTCTCTCTCTCTGCAAATCCCACCAATAATTTTGACCTTTGGATGGCAAGAGAAGATCTTGGCCATTGAATTGATTTTGGTGGGAAAATGGGGTTTTAACAGTTGGGGTTGAGCGAGATGAAGGGGAAGGCAATTAATGATTCTTGGAGTTTGGTGTTGGTGGGGGGACAAGGGGGATGGATAGGTGAGGAGGGGGGTGGTTGATTGAGTGTATGCAGGCTTGTTGCAGGCATCAAGTGGGGGAGAAGGAAAATGGCGCCAAGGGCCAAGTTTGACTGGTGTGGTTGACTGGGGTCTAATATCAGGGGGTCCAAAATTGGTTAATGACAGGGTCACAATGGTTTAATGACAAGGGACCAAGGGTCAAAAAGGTTTAATATCCAAGGACTAATTTTGTAATTTCTGAAAATTCAAGGGCCAAAGCTGCCAATTCATCAAAGATGTTCCAAGGACTTAAAGTGACAATCTTCAAAAGTACAAGGACCAAACTTGCCCTTTTTCCAATTTTCCAGGGGCCATTTTTGCCAATTTTCAAACTTGAAGGACTAATTTTGTAATTTTCTCAAACTTTTGATATTTTTCACCAAAGGACTAATTATGACAAGTTATGATTTAAAAAGGACCTTTGGTGATTTTTCTTTTGAAATTAGGACTCAGGGACTATTTTTGACAATTTTAGAAACTTGGGGGACTGAAACTGCCAATTATGCAAACTTTGCTCATTTTTCATCTGATTTTAAACATTTTGGCATCTGAAACATATAAAATGCAATTTTGGAATATTTTCAGTATTTTGATGCATTTCTGAGCATTTTTAAACGTTTTGCAGTTCAGATTGACCCAAAAATGATGAGTATTTACACACTCATCAATCCCCCACACTAAACTATTGCTAGTCCCTAGCAATCTTTTGAGAAAAACTTAATGGATTTGAATCTCTTTACCAAAAGCCATTACTTCTGGAGTAGCCAAATGTTTCAGTTCAAGTAAGAACCATGGTACACCGATAACCATGTGATTTTGAGCAAACCACCAGCTTTCAACGGATTTGATTTTGTCTTTACCAGAAGCCGTTTGCTCTGGACTAGCCAACTCTTAGATAAATTATCAATATTATCTTTGGTGAGCTGATTACCAATTATGGTTTTTCCACTGCCTTTACCACAAGCCATAAACTTGCGGGCTAGCCAACTCTTCACTTTTTAGGATATGGTGAGCTGAATACCATACAATTTTGGGCAAATTGCAAGCCGTCAACGGATTTGAGATATCTTTACCAAGAGCCGTTTGCTCCTGGATTAGCCAATCCTTTTGTTTATTAGACATGGCGGACTGATAACCAAATGAGTAAGTGTAAAACACTTACTCCAAAAAAAAATTTTGGCCAAAAATGGGGGAATTGGGCGGCATAATTACATGATAAAATTCGTGAGAATTCCCCCCCACACTTAGAAATGAATATTGCCCTCAATATTCAAAGTACCGGCGGTTAAGCCGAAACAAAGAACGTAAAAGGGAAATACTACGGCCATTATTTAGAAAGATTTTTTTTTTTTTTTTTTTTTTTTTTTTTTTTTTTTTTTTTAAACTTATATATATATAACATGTGGGGCAACTCCCCCACACTAGGGTGGTACACACGGGTGAAAACCCATGTTTAGCTACTGTTTTTGATTACCGAGTCGCTAGCTTGACTCGACCCCGAATTAATTTGTTCATGGGGAAGCAAAGTGGAAGAAACAATCAGCATCGGACTTTCATTCAAGATGTTTGGACAAACATTTGAAGCACGTGAAAGTTCCACACCGATGAGATATACATAGAACCGGCTCAAAAATGATAAATGAAAATGCCGGGGTCAAAGATAGTGTCTTCATTCCCGAAGGAGTGAAGATGAAGAGAAATCACAAGATATTTGAGGAAAGGAAGAAAGATTTTGATAACAATCAAGATCCATTCTTCATCCTCAAATGTAGACATATCGGGAGGAAGGGTGAGGTTAGTATCATTAATAGGCAAACTCGTATGATAGAGTACACCTTCCTCCAAGCTAATATCATCCTCAAGATCAAAATAGAAATGATCATGTTCCGGAGGAGATATGTCATGAGAGAGTTCACCGGAGAACTCTTCATGAAGAGAATCATTCACATGAAGTGAAATTGTGAACTCTTGTTCCATTGTGGGCTCATCCCTATCCTTAGTCTGAGTATCAAAGAGTGGATTCTCAGAAATTGAAGTGAATTCAGAGTCGAATTCAAATAGAGGATTAGTGAGAGTAGCTTTGAATGTTTCGGGAACAAAGTGATCAACATTCTCTATTGGACTGTTAGGGTAAGAAGTGAGTGAACGATCATTATCAAGGAGACTTTCAGTCTCTCCCAGATCGGCTTCGAAATCAAAGAGTGGATTGATGTGAGTGAGTTCATCGGAGAACTCCTCAAGAAGATGATCAGCATCAGATTGTGGAAGTGATGCCTCAACGTACTCGATGTTTCCATAGGAAGCACAATCTTCGCTATCATCGGAGAAAGTTTCAAAATGATCTTTTGAACACTCAAGAGGGGAAAGAGAATCACACATATGATCATAAGTTCCTTGTGACTCTCTCGGGATTGGGACAAGGTTCTCAACACTAGACTTTATGAATTCGTCCGATTCCTTTTCAGGAACAGTGTCAAGATGCTCATCCCCCATGTTCAGAGAGTGAGTGGGAGCTTCGGGTGTGATAGCAGTTGTTTGAGATGAAATCTCAACTGCTGGAATATCAACTGACTGAGGGAGTTGAGAAATATTATCTTTAAAAGGATAAAAACTCTCCTCGTCATCATCATATAGAGCTGCCTTAAGAAATTGGGAACGCCTTAGAGCTGCTTGCTCTAGGACTAATAATTCTTCCCTAGATTGGCGGGCCTCTCGCTCTTCGGCAAGCAATTCTCCCATGGTCTTTTCACCACTCACTTGATTCTTAAAGTTTTGAATCATATCCTCAAGTGTTTTCATTGCGGTTTCAAAATCCTGGGAGATTTCTTGAGACAACGGCTCAGGTGGAGTTTGAACCGTATGGTGCTGTGGAGGTTGGAAATTGTCAAACATGTGAGAGTCATGATTGTTACAAGGAATTGGGTTCCCTATTTGACAATCAGAGCTGAAGTGGGGACCTCCACAGTACTCACAACAATAAAACTGTTGAGTCTGGACTGGTGAATCATATGGATTTTGGTTATAACCAAAGTTCTGAGCATCACTGGAAAACTGTTCATAGACAAACGTGTTTCCGGATTGACACTCAAATCCTTGGTGAGGACCTCCACAAAATTCACAACAGTAAAACTGTTGATTATATGAAGATAAGTCGGGCTGGGGTGGGTAATTAGAAAAGTTTGAGGGGTCGTTAAATGAGTTCAGATTAGGATCATAATCAAATGAATTCCTCGAACCACAAAACAAACAACTCCCGTTATGAATATCATTACCACATTGTACACACGTACACCAACGACAGGGTGAACCAAAAAGAGGCTCACCACAACCGACACAAGGAATAAACGATTGCATTTGAGAGTTATGAAAAGGAATCAGTTTATTCAAAGAATCAACAAAACCAACATGGTGATCTGAAAGACTATCAAGTCTCGAAGAACATTTTGAAAAATCCGGAGGTGGGACAAGTGGTGTGCTCTGAGGGTTAGCAATTTCCACCACTTCCGTTATGGTCTCTGGTTCTGGTTCTTGAGAAACGTGAAGATTAGGCAAGTCATTCTTGCTAGTCACTGATCTAAATTCTGCATGTTTGCTTTTAACCGTAAATCGTGAAAGTTTAGGATCAATTCTAGACGGCTTAGGAGCAATTGAGGGTTTAGGTCTTTGGATAACCGTAGGTTGGACGTATTTAGCACCTCCATTATCAGAGGGAAGTACCTGGTCCTTTGTCACCCCGGTTTCTCGTTCCATTTCCCTACGCAGAATTAATGGATCATCACGAACAACACGAATTCTTTACATTTGTGTAAAAGTCTGAAGTTTTTCAACTTCGTCCCAGAATTCGTCCTCAAGAGATTCCATGAGAATAGAAGAAGTTATAATCAAATGGATAGAGGGTAAAGGGATAAAGAATCAAAAAAGGGTAAGAGGGTAAAGATGAATATTTTTGGTATTTTTGAAAAACATTTTGCAAAAACAAGGAATGAAAATCTTTTTGGGTTTTTGATAAGAAAATATAAATACATACAGATGGTATAGACAAAGAGTGAATATCCAAATCACTAATCTGCTAGACGGAAGATAATCAGCACAGCTCCCCGGCAGCGGCGCCAAAAATTTGATCCGTGCCAAACCGTCAAGTTTTCTCACTCAAGTCTGCCACTTGTGAATGGCAGACCGTAACAAACTTAAAACGGCTCAAGCATGAACTCAATGAAGATCTGAGGAGAATAGGGTTTCCCCGGGTCGTTATGTCCCAGCGAGCTATGCAATGGATTACCAAACGTAAAGTGATCGAGGAATTTGAACAGAAAAGAGATTTGATATGATTATAACTACAGAAAAAGCCAACAAATTACAACGGCTTAAATACAAATTAAAGAAAGTTAAAAAGATAAAAAAATATTAAATAAACGCTATCACTATTTTAAAATTGATGAACGTTTAAAACTTAAAACTTAAGTTTAAATAAAATTACGTAAACGTACAAAATAAAAAGTGAGACCTAAGAAATAAAAGCCCTAAAAATATGAAAATGACATTTTTACAATCCTAATGATAAAAGAAAATTTTTAGAAAAGGAAAATTATTTTTATAACTATTTAATTAATTATTATTAATTAAAAACTAATTTTAACTATTAAATATTAACCTAAAATACAAGAAAATATGAAACAAAGCTAGAAAAATAAAATTTTGACTTAGAAAAATCTAAAATAACAAAATAGAATTTTCAAAACTATTTTTGTATTTTTCTGATTATTTTTCTATTTTCTAGGAATTTTAAACTATTTAAAACTAATTAAATTACTTAAAAATACAAGTTAACTAAGAAAAATCTAGAAAAATATTTTTTTATCTTTTTATATTTATCTAAACTTAAGAAAAATGAAAAATTATTTTTTTGAACCTTTTCTTAATTTTTTGTATTAAATGCTATTTAAAAATGCTTAAAAACCAATTTAAATCAAGAAAAATACAAAACATGCTTGGAAAAATCTGAAAAATTCAAGATAACTCTAAAATAATATGAGGAATAGAGGATAAATAGAAAAACAGGGTGCTGTGTGGAGGAATGTGAAACTGATGTGCAAAGTGCTTATAAATAAGCACTTTGAATAAGCAAATGGAGACCAATAAGCACCAAACCAAAACAGGAACTTGGATAAGCTAAAAGAACCTAAATGCAACTAAAAACAACTATCCTACACTTCTAAATCACAAGCTTAACAGATTTGATGATTTGAGAATATAAGCTAAAAGCAGTTTGAGGGTACCATGTTTGGGCAGAAGAATAAGCACCTGAATAAGCTGGAAACTAAAAGGCAAATGTGGGAACCTCAAGATAACCTGGCTAGCTATGTCTAAACCAAAATACAGACCCAGAGAAGCTCAAATAAGACCTGTGCAAACCTTGCAAAACCCCTGTGCAGACTCAGTGTTAACTGAGTTTATGCACAGGGCATTTGTGCTTATTTTGACAAGCCTTTTTGGGGCTTTAAGAAAATTCACAAAATTATACAAAAATAGACATAAGAAAATAGACCAGCATGAGATTTTAAAACATCAAGTTTCATTGAAATTGGCTTAAAGATGAAGCCAAGAAAAATCAACTTAGCTTGGCCAAAACTGAGCTTTTGCATATTTTGACTTTTGATAAAGAAATAGAAAGTTGACTTTTTCCAACTTTGAGCTGATTTTGTGGATTGATTATGATCTATATTGATGAAATAAGACTACTACAATCTATGTTTATGTATTTTAAACACAAAATGAGATTTTGTTTTGACCAAATCACAACATTGAAGATTATAAGACAGATCTAAGTTTGATTTGACTTTGGGTGTGTTGCAGGCACAATTTTAAGACAGCAAGGAGTGTATTACCTAAACAAGCTTAAACCAACAAGAATCTACCTCTGCACAAACCTCTATAACAAATTAAGCATATGAACCAAACACCATTTAAACTACTGATATGTACTTTTAAACCACTCAACTACTGAACTACCTTATTATATTGATCAAATCAAGTTTAACTGATCTAAGTACAGCTAAATAAACAAGATTGAACAGGTTACAACTACAAATACAAATACAAGCAAAAAAAATGGAAACTGATGTGAAAATGTAAAATGAGAGAATCACTCACAGGAGTCCAACTGTTTGCAAGCTAAAACCAAACCAAATCCTACACTAGCCTAATCTATTTTGACCCAAATCAACCTCTGCATCCACCCATATCATCACCATTCCCATTCTTGGCCTAGTTTGACTTTTGTTGACCATGGACTAAAACTGTTTGAAACTTGATTGTGAGCTTATAGAAAGCTGTAACAAGCCTGAATAAGCTTATTTGAGAATGAAATTGGACTTTTGAAAGCTTGCAACTGAGAAATTGAAACTGAATTATACCACAGTGAATATTAAACTTGGAACTTAAATAAAAACTTGGATTGATGTTCAAAAGCTTAATACAATGATTTTTTAACTTGAATGTGATACATGGAAACTGAAATTACAACATGTTTAACTAAACTAAGACATTAATTTAAAAATCGACATTTAAGAAAAATGAAAAACTAACTACCACCACTATCTTGCCTCATCCTTCCTTTTTATACACCCACATGTCTTCTTCTCTCTCTCTGTGCAAATCCCACCAATAATTTTGACCTTTGGATGGCAAGAGAAGATCTTGGCCATTGATTTGATTTTGGCGGGAAAATGGGGTTTTAACAGTTGGGGTTGAGTGAGATGAAGGGTAAGGCAATTAATAATTCTTGGAGTTTGGTGTTGTGGGGGGACAAGGGGGATGGATAGGTGAGGAGGGGGGTGGTTGATTGAGTGTATGCAGGCTTGTTGCAGGCATCAAGTGGGGGAGAAGGAAAATGGCGCCAAGGGCCAAGTTTGACTGGTGTGGTTGACTGGGGTCTAATATCAGGGGGTCCAAAATTGGTTAATGACAGGGTCACAATGGTTTAATGACAAGGGACCAAGGGTCAAAAAGGTTTAATATCCAAGGACTAATTTTGTAATTTCTGAAAATTCAAGGGCCAAAGCTGCCAATTCATCAAAGATGTTCCAAGGACTTAAAGTGACAATATTCAAAAGTACAAGGACCAAACTTGCCCTTTTCCAATTTTCCAGGGGCCATTTTTGCCAATTTTCAAACTTGAAGGACTAATTTTGTAATTTTCTCAAACTTTTGATATTTTTCACCAAAGGACTAATTATGACAAGTTATGATTTAAAAAGGACCTTTGGTGATTTTTCTTTTGAAATTAGGACTCAGGGACTATTTTTGACAATTTTAGAAACTTGGGGGACTGAAACTGCCAATTATGCAAACTTTGCTCATTTTTCATCTGATTTTAAACATTTTGCATCTGAAACATATAAAATGCAATTTTGGAATATTTTCAGTATTTTTATGCATTTCTGAGCATTTTTAAACGTTTTGCAGTTCAGATTGACCCAAAAATGATGAGTATTTACACACTCATCAATGATCCAAAACACTTTTTCACCTTACGCGTAGAAAGTACTATACGAATGAAATCAAGCTCAAAAACAATGCTACACACGTAAAGTTTCAAACTTGATGCTAAAAACTTTAACTTTAACACTAAATAAACCTGAAAGTACACGAATCTTGAGTTTTAAAGTGTAAAAATTGAAGCTTTAAGCGTATAAAAGATTTAGAACGAGAAACCCACGCGTATGAAAACAATCTTTAAAAACAAGTATGTTTCACCCAACTAGATGGCGAATGATACCACTGTTAGGTCACCATATTGTAACACAAGCATCAATATGTAGAAATATAGATAAGGTGATTGGATGAACACTAACAAACACACACGATATAAAGAGTAACAAAGGTTATGCGTAGATTGTAATAAGAAAGTGAACAACCAACCTTCAAATCAAGGTTTACAACATTATTTATAGGGGAAGGGACTAGGGCAACACTACAAGTTCTCTTCCTTCCTTATGAGCTTGGGCCAAGGCTTATGGGCTTTCTACATAAGCCTTGCCATTAATACAAACATAAAAGCCTAATTAAGCAACATATTACATATTGATTACAAACACTTGAAATATAGTTTAGGAGTGATTCCAACATCACTATTTTAAAAGTCGAGGGGGGGATATCATTATGTTTCTTGCTTAAAATGTGTTTCTGTCTAACCAAAACAAAAGTTAATGGGTCTTGGTTGAGAATGTTTGAGATTAAGGGACTAAACATGTCATTTTTGAAAATATTTTTATACAAAAATCCCATCTACCTCATTCAATGCATCTTACAGTTTGCATTTATTTCAAAACCAACCAAGATCCAACGGCCATCAATCAATCTTCAAATCCGTTCACTCAAATCAAAAGCTGTAAGTTACATTATGTTTGATCATGATTTTAAACTATGCTTTTCAAAATCTTTTCAATCCAACGGTTGAATCTTTAAATATTCGATTTTTAAGTGTTATGCATATGCGTATGAATTGGGGATTACGTCTAAGATTGTTTGTGTTGAAATGGGTGGTGTCAAAACCTTTCTAAACATGTATTAAACTCATTTCAATCACCCAATCTTACCCAGAAACACGAATTGAATGATTTTGAAAAATTAAGGTTTATGTTCATAAATTGGAGGATTTCTTGTTTGAGTATTTTGGTGCAATTAGATGCCTAGGTTAGTGTTAGAACATGATATGTAACATAAATTGAGCCTTCAATCCTGCCCAGAAACAACAAAATGTGAAAATTGAAGTTTTAGGGTTCTTAGGCTCGTACTAGATGAATCTTTTGATTCAGTGGTCATTTTGTGTTAAAATTTGTTCTAACTCACTCCTTAGACATCTAGGATAATGCAGAAACGAATCTTGATTGATTTCCATGGCTAAATCTGTTAAGTGTAACACTAGGGTTTAGGGTTTAAGTTGTTCTTACGCCTAAGCTACTCTAGGCTTATATGTTTTGGTCTTGTGATTGTTTTGTGATCTGATTAGTCCTTGGAATAAACTGTAATCAATGTTTCATGTTCATGATTTTCAGGCTGCTTACTCATAAAAATCAGACAAAGGTGTTCTATGATGTTACTCATAAGGAATACCTTTATGCGTAAAGGTTACGCATAAGAGAAATCTTACGCGTAACTCTTACGCATAAGGGGTCTACAGTGGGATTACGCGTATCTTGGAAAGATATGCGTAAACAGGGTATGTTACGTGTAAGAATTGCTCTTACGAGTAAGCTTTACACGTAACTATCTACTTAACCTTACGCATAAGCTCAAAGTTTTTGATTTGGTTTTACGAGTAAGAAATTCTTACGCCTAAGCCACAATCTTACGCTTTAGCTTATGCCTAAGCATAAGCCCCTTTCTTTACGCATAAGACCACTTGCTTACGCATAAGCCATTTTTCCCTTGCATTGATTGTTACGCGTAGACTAACTTGTAAATTGTTACACTTAAGTCACAAAACCAAATGTTACTCATAAGCTCTCAAAATTTAATATGTTGTGTGTTTAAGTGAAATTTGGACATTAAAACTTTATAATTAACATATTCACGTAACTTATCACATCAACTTCAATCAATTGGAAAAAAGTGACTTGGGACTTCTAACTCTCATAAACATGATAACGTCATACAAGTAATTGGACAATAAATCAAACTAAGACTAACACAATGTATTTCCATATGTTTGTTCTTTTGTCTAATAACTTTCAGATCACAAAATGGCTGTCAATCAATGAGCTCACAATGGCTGACATCTTCCCAGCCGGTTACGACAAAATCATCAGGAAGAACAATCTCCGTGTCGATTTCAACAACTTCACATGATATGAATCTTCATGCAAAGTTTCCGTTGACATTCTCAAGAATCAACCGTTCAACCTCATGCTCACCAACACAGCCACTGTACCAGAAATCTACATTCATCAGTTTTGGTATACTATGGACAAAATTGATGGACAAGATGCGGTTAAAGTGAACTTTGGCACTAAGGAAGTCACGGTCACTGTGGCGGATTTTCGCATCATTCTTCTTCTTCCGTTCATACCTTCAACTGAATACATCCCGATTCCAAATGAAATGGAGGTATTGGATTTCTTGGTTAACATTGGATACGACAAAGCTTCTGGCATCATCTCTAAGCATTCTGGAGTCAATGTCAAAAATATCCCACAACCCTGGAGGACCATCTATCTCATGATCGCCAAATCAGTCTCAGGAAGAGATAGTGGTCATGAACACCCGAAGCTCATGCATCTTCAAAATTTCTGGGGAATGGTTCATATGAACCACATTTATTATGCTAGTTTAATCTGGGAAGACATGATGCAACACTACAGGAAGCCTGGTTCCAAGATTCCCTTCATCAGATACACCAAGTTACTAATTCATAACCTTCTCGGGAAGCACCAGGACACCCCACTAAGACTGAATGACCCTGACATGCACTCCATATTGAATGAGCCTACCTTAAACTTAGTAAGGTTCAAAGACTCTACAACCCGAAAACAAGGAGCGGAACTCCCTGCTTGCTTGATTACTGATGCAATCAAGGATCTTCCGTCCTACAGACGTTACAAGGAAGTTGTGCTTGCGGGAAAAGTTGGCTTTCTGGATGAGAAAACTACTCCAGCGGTTACAACAAGGGCTAAGAGAGCTGGAAGCACTAGAAGCACTACAAAGTACAAGAAAAGGAATCCAAGCAGAAAGAGCAGGAGGAAAACTCCAACCAGAATCGTCCATCCTAAAACAGAACCGGAACTAGTTCAAACAACACAACAAGATGACGATTCTGAAACCGAGTCAGATGATCTTACTGTGTACTCCGAGGTACATAAAGATGACTCATCTATCAAGAGAGAAGACAGAGGACAAACATGCTAGTCCTTCATATGACAAACTTGATGAAAATGTTGAGTCACTCATACCCTCTAATGAAGAACACACATCTGAGAAAGGGAAGAAACCTCTCGAGGAAGAAGAATAACAAGATTCTGACTGGGAGTATGATCCTAACGCTGGAGAGAAACAACTCCAGAAAATTCTGAAGCAACAAAGGATGGAGAAAGCTGTTGCAGAGTTCGCACTACAACAGACTAAAGGACCTGGAGATTCCAGCGGTTGTGTTCTCTCTACATCTGTTCCTGATCCGGTTAATCAACCCGGTAAAGGAACAGATGACATCACCAAGGAATCTGCAGATCAAAAGCAGCAAGAAAATGAAGAAATGGTCGTACATGGAGAGGACGACAAAGATACTGATGAGAGAATCACTGAGAAAGATGTTTTGGAAGCGGAAAAGAAAAGGTTTGCAGAAGTAGCTGCTAAGAAGGCTGAAGAGGAACGCATTAGAAGGGAAACAAATGCATATATTCTAGACAACCCTCAATACAACCCTGAGCAATCTTCAGAACCACCCCTTGAAACCTCCAAAACCTAATCATCTTCACACTCATCACCACCACCATCAAAAGAAACAACAAAATCATATAAAAAATAAATCAAGAAGAAAGCCGATACTTGAGCATCTTGCACTAAAGCCAAGATCCAGAAATCATTGCTTCAATCACGAAAAAGCAAACAAAGTCTTCAGGAAACAAGATTGAACATGTTGGCTGATGCAGGTTTTACTGACCAGGTTTTAATATTTTAATTGTCTCGTTATATCTATGGTCTACTGATAACATCAAATTAGCCTGATCTTTTATATATCAAATTCCCGTGTTTATGGCCTCATTTGTATTAATATGATACTTAATTCGTTCATATTCGTTCATAATTGCATTTTAGGTTAAATGAGGCGTTGGAACAGAAAAGATGTGAGAAAAGGCCAAGAGATATACCCTGAAGATAGGTTACGGCGTAAGTGCACAATTTACTTACGCCGTAGCTCACACTACGAGGGCCTGATAATTATGTGTAAAGGTTACGCCGTAACTGCTTAATTGTGTTACGGCGTAAATATTATGCTTTGAAGGATATGGCGTAACCATTGCTTATGGTTACGTCGTAATTATTTTTGTGAAAGTTACGGCGAAACATGGAATTAGTTACGCCGTAGAGATAATGTCGGAGTGGATAATCATGAGCAGATGAAGGATTACCGCGTAACTCGGATAATTAGTTACGCCGTAATTAATTACTTGGGCGCAAAGTTTCGAGGTCCAGGGATTAAATGCGACAAGTTAATAATTATTTTATTCACTTCAAGGATTAAAGAATAAATAAAGGAGTGCGAAGGAGGGACTAATGTGTTATTATGACAACTCTTTTATTAAAGAAATAACTACAAGGGCCTTATGCGTTGAAGTATCAAAATTGGAGGTTTATGATGAAAGATATTTTATTAAAAATAGTCTTGTACTAGGTTAGTAAAAATCATCAATTGGTGGTACAGGTTTTAGACGTAGGGGATCGATAGCGTTATCCTTGGCACGATATGTAATTATTTTCTGACTCATTTTATTATTTTGGTTTCATTATTGTTAATTATAATTTTGATTCTCAATATAATTGTTGGCGAATTAATTCTTATTGTGTTCTTAATTATTTGTCTTTTAATTTATTACTGGCCAATTAATTATTAGATGTTATGTCTTTGTGTATTTATTGTTTTATATGAGGATTTTATTTGTCATTCCACTAGCATATTTTGGAGATGTAGAAATTAGGTCCTGGCCTAGTTTTGATTCTTTTTATTATTAATGCTTTTGCGTTATTAAATGTTTCTAGTGTATGCATGCATAGTTTGTTGGTAGCCACCCTTGTTTCGGTAGTTTTGAATGGCGGTAGTGGCTAGTATCTTAGGAGATATGACCAACTGACCCTAAGTGAGTAGACTGAGACGGGAAGGGTAAGATATGACCAACTGACGACCCTTTCTACTTGTGCGATTTGACCAACTGATCACCTACCTTTTGGATGAACTTAAGAAGTAGGGGGTGAGTGTCTAAGATGCTAGCGCCCGGGCACTCACTATTATAAATCTAGCATGTAGCGGAACTTAATGACTTGGCTTAGGGGACCAGGAACAACTGGACTTATGAGGGGACACCTGACTTCTCCAGTGGTGGCTCTTTGCTGATAGGTTAGGATGAACTGACCAAATGTTGTCCTCTCGACTTTGACCCCACCTGAAACAGAAATCTAGTGAATTTTAGAACCCATGTATTGCGATAGTAAACGCCGGCTCTTAACGACTGCTATTAGATTTCCGAATGATCCCGGGTGACTTTTTCATCTTGGTGAGAATTCTAAGAACCATAGGGTAGGAGAATTGACCAAAGGAGTCTATCGACTTTCGCCACTTGTGGATGAACTCGGTTTAAAGAATTGCATCACTATCTTTACCATTAGCTTGTTTACCAGAGAACCAGCCTAATTGATCACGTGACACCTTAAATATTATCAATCATATCATTAAAACTTATTTATTTGACTAATTTAATTAATTAGACAGTTAGGAATCAACCGTTCTTGGGACGACCTCGGTCTTACCATTTCCTCACTACATGCGATCGGGTACACTGCCCGTTAGTGCATTACGTAGGCCATAGGTAGACGAGTTAATATAAATGTAAAACCTGGTCAGTAAAACCTTTATCAAGTTTTTGGCGCTGCTGCCGGGGAACGGTCTTCGTATTTTTGGCTGTTTGATTAATATTATTCTACAATAATGTCTTTTGTCTTGAGATTACGGCGTAACCCATTCAATGGTTACGACGTAATCTGTTCTTATTATTTAACAGATTGCTTTCATACTGAAGTTACGGCGTAGTTGTTAATAGTATTACGCCGTAACCAAGTCTGAAACATATGCATTTATCCTCACTTGTTGCTTATGAAATTATTTTACACATTTAATGCACTGGTAGTGTTTTTGTGCACGTACAAAAAGAACAAGTGGAGGAAATCTCGACAAGATTATAAGCCGAGATTAGTGGAGCAATGGACATGATTGGAGACGTCCAATGGATGCCCATTGATGATGATTGCAGGAGTCTAACTTAAAGACTCGGGAGGATATAGAAAAGTGCTCGTCGGGAGACTACCCGTCCCTATCCTAGATTTAGTTTTCTTTGTTTTTATTTCATAAACCTTTTTGGATATTTTGTGGTTTTTAGGTTTTGTAGTTGGTTTGGCATGTTTTGTTTATCTTGTTTGCAGGTATAAAGACCAAAGATAGATGACAGGAGTCTCGCTAACTCCTCTTCAAACGTAGGAAAAAGTTAACACTTTGGGCACCATAACATCAAATTAGCCTGATCTTTTATATATCAAATTCCCGTGTTTATGGCCTCATTTGTATTAATATGGTACTTAATTCGTTCATAATTGCATTTCAGGTTAAATGAGGCGTTGGAACAGAAAAGATGTGAGAAAATGCTAAGAGATATATCCTGAAGATAGGTTACGAAGTACACGATTTACTTACGCCGTAGCTCACACTACGAGGGCGTGATAATTATGTGTGAAGGTTACGCCGTAACTGCTTAATTGTGTTACGGCGTAAATATTATGCTTTGAAGGATACGACGTAACCATTTCTTATGGTTACGTCGTAATTATTTTTGTGAAGGTTACGGCGTAACATGGAATTAGTTACGCCGTAGAGATAATGTCGGAGTGAATAATCATGAGCAGATGAAGGATTACGGCGTAACTCGGATAATTAGTTACGCCGTAATTAATTACTTGGGCGCAAAGTTTCGAGGTCTAGGGATTAAATGCGACAAGTTAATAATTATTTTATTCACTTCAAGGATTAAAGAATAAATAAAGGAGTGCGAAGGAGGGACTAATGTGTTATTATGACAACTCTTTTATTAAAGAAATAACTACAAGGGCCTTATGCGTTGAAGTATCAAAGTTGGAGGTTTATGATGAAAGATCTTTTATTATAAATAGTCTTGTACTAGGTTATAGTAAAAATCATCAATTGGTGGTACAGGTTTTAGACGAGAGGCAAAAGAAGAAATAAGAGGCGTACGGAAATTAAAGGGGCAAATCCCTCCGGGGTTTGCTCCGGTACTCAACTAAGAGATCGATAGCATTATCTTTGCCATGATATGTAATTATTTTCTGACTCATTTTATTATTTTGGTTTCATTATTGTTAATTATAATTTTGATTCTCAATATAATTGTTGGCGAATTAATTCTTATTGTGTTCTTAATTAGTTGTCTTTTAATTTATTATTAGTCAATTAATTATTAGATGTTATGTCCTTGTACATTTATTGTTTTATATGAGGATTTTATTTGTCATTCCATTAGGATATTTTGAAGATGTGGAAATTAGGTCCTGGCCTAGTTTTGATTCTTTTTATTATTAATGATTTTGCGTTATTAATTGTTTCTAGTGTATGCATGCATAGTTTGTTGGTAGCCACCCTTGTTTCGGTAGTTTTGAATGGCGGTAGAGGCTAGTTGCTTAGGAGATATGACCAACTGACCCTAAGTGAGTAGACTGAGACGGGAAGGGTAAGATATGACCAACTGACGACCCTTTCTACTTGTGCGATTTGACCAACTGATCACCTACCATTTGAATGAACTTAAGAAGTAGGGGTGAGTGTCTAAGATGCTAGCGCCCGGGCACTCACTATTATAAATCAAGCATGTAGCGAAACTTAATGACTTGGCTTAGAGGACCAGGAACAACTGGACTTATGAGGGGACACATGACTTCTCCAGTGTTGGCTCTTTGCTGATAGGTTAGGACGAACTGACCAAATGTTGTCCTCTTGACTTTGACCCCATCTGAAACTGGAATCTAGTGACTTTTAGAACCCATGTATTGCGATAGTAAATGCCAGCTCTTAACGACTGCTATTAGATTGCCGAATGATCCCGGGTGACCTGTTCATCTTGGTGAGGATTCTAAGAACCATAGGGTAGGCGAATTGACCAAAGGAGTCTATCGAATTTTGCCACTTGTGGATGAACTCTGTTTAAAGAATTGCATCACTATCTTTCCCATAGCTTGTTTACCAGAGAACCAGCCCAATTGATCACGTGACACCTTAAATATTACCAATCATATCATTAAAACTTATTTATTTGACTAATTTAATTAATTAGACAGTTAGGAATCAACCGTTCTTGGGACGACCTCGGTCTTACCATTCCCTCACTACATGCGATCGGGTACACTGCCCGTTAGTGCATTAGGTAGGCTATAGGTAGAAGAGTTACTATAAATGTAAAACCTGGTCAGTAAAACCTGCATCATCTACCTTAATGCACTAACGGGCAGTGTATCCGGTAGTGTGTAGTGTAGTATTTCGGTAAAACCGAAGTCGTCCCAAGAGCTATGTGTGCGGATTTTAACTAAGTCTAGGTGTCAAATATTTTAATGTTAAAATGATTAATTAATACTAAAAACAAGAAAATAAAATATAGCAAGTAAAGGCAAGGGTTTTGATCAATAGGAGAGAAGTGTGCTAACCTAGTTATTCATCCTATCAAGTTAATTTTACGTTTAATTACTTCCAATTACTTCAAGTGGGGGTAAAAGTCGCTAGGATAGCATTTGGTTAGTTCGTCCTAACTTATCAGCAAAGGTTTCCACTGGAGATCATAGGTGACCCGTTGAAAGTCCAGTTGTTTTTAGTCTCCTAAGCCAAGTCATTAAGTTCCGCTACATGCAAGATTTGTAACAATGAGTGCCCGTGTGCTAGCATCTTAAACACTCATCCCTAACTTCTTAAGTTCATCCAAACGGTAGGTGATCAGTTGGTCAAATCACACAAGCGAAGAAGGGTCGTCAGTTGGTCATATCTTACCCTTCCCACTCAGTCTACTTAGTTAGGGTCAGTTGGTCATATCTCCTAAGTAACTAGCCACTACCGCCATTCAAAACTACCGAAACAATGGTAGCTACCAACAAACTATGCATGCATACACTCGAAATAATTATACGAAAGCAATATTAACATAAAAAAACAATTAAGGAATCATAACTAGGCTAGCACCGGAGGTGCTTAGCCGCTCATATTAACTAAAACAATCGATTCAATGTTTAACATTACGAAATACATGAATTGAAAGTAAAGAAAAGATAAAATGATAATGCTTATCGTACGGGAGTGATTTCTCCCTTGGAGATAGCTCCGGATGCTCCCCAAGATTTGCCTTTAACTTCTAGTCACGTTCACTGATGTTGTGTGTGAAATGGGATGAATAGAAATGATGGAATTTGAGCGGTATTTATAGGCCCGATCTTGTTACGGCGTAACTTAAGTTAAGAGTTACGCCGTAACATCCATTTCTTCGTAATTTGCTCTGGAAAAGCTGGTTACGGTGTAACATCAGGAATGAGTTACGCCATATCTTCAATAAATCATGGTTACGCCGTAATTGTGGAATTAGTTACGTCGTAGCTTGCAGCGGCGCGGAACCTTATTTGACCTAATTAGTTACGGCGTAATCTTGGGATGGAGTTACGTCGTAATTTTCTGTTTAATTGGTTTTTTGGGCCACGCTTCTGTTACGGCGTAATGTGAGAGGGGAGTTTCGCCGTAACATCTTTAAATTGAGCATACTATCATATATCTTCAATAAACTCTCCAAATCCGCGTCTCTTTAGCTCCAATGCTCGTAATTTACCTGAAAGTGAAATATAGAGGGAAACAAGCGTAAATCCATATAAATGATATAAAATACGAGCATTATCGGGGGAAATTGACACTTAATATTCAGGACTATTTGATGTTATCAAATATCCCCCCACTTGAACTCTACTTGCCCTCAAGTAGACCTTATTAGATAGATTCCTAAAAAGATATCTCCCATTACCTGGAAAATATAAGTTTACAAATCCCTTATGCTAGAATAAAACAAAGCCGAACACCTCACGAAATGGGAACAAAACACTCAAATCTTTCAACTATTGTAAGTGTCAATTTCGAGGTGATCACTCATTGCACAGTCATAGCATGTATTCTATCAAAAGCTTGGCGGTTACACAAATCTCCACCACTAGAGTTAAGGACAAAACAATTCTCGAAGGCAATATGGGTAGACACGACAAAGGTTAAGGGTGATTTGTCATTACAAACATATCACGGCGAAGTGGACAAAATCAATGATACATGACCACATCCATGGCCAAGACACCAAAGATTGTTCGCTGCATCACCTAGACACGCTTCATGACTAAAGGGTAGGATAAGACATGGGATAAAATTGGTGTAAATTAAAATCAAGCAAATAGTCTAAATCTACAACCAAGTCATCACCACTTACCGTTCGCCCAAAGTTCAAGTTTCAAAGTTAAGAAACCGGATCATGATAATACCAGGTAGATGTGCCATTAGAGGACGTCATGATGGGCACATTACCAACTCCATTCTTCAACTGTGACCGAGGTGGCCTCCTCGATACTAAATCTATAGTAAGCTCATAACAATAGTGCTTATAACATCGCACTTTACAATCAACTAAATAACAATAACTATATATATATATATATATATATATATATATATATATATATTGAATCATAACTACTAAACATAACATCCCCCCACTTGAGATGAACAATATGAGAATTTGGGGGGTCTTCAAAGATCTTTAAGAATATGTCATCGACGAAAGCGTGACTCCTGAACCTTTCCACTTGAACCTTGAACTTAGGCAAATAATGACTTCCCAATTACAAATAAAGACTACAGGCTATGCTAAGGTGTAAGGGTGTAACGGAACAATATATTGGGTGAACATAATGTAAGGAATGGCTCAGATGGGTGTATCTAGAGGTATCTTGCACTAAAGGTGAGTGCAACAAAGGGTTTAACATGGGGGTCGAGAAGTCTAGGTGACTAATCGATAGACACACAATGATAGGCTATTTGGGTGATAATCCTATAATACTGCCTTCTTAAACTGAAAAGTTCAAATACACCGAGCTAACTCAACATACCTCGTCTATGGTCTCGAAATGATGTAAAGGCCAAGTTCTAAAGTTTAGAAGCTACCGGCACACTCATAATTTGGTGGATTTGGGGTAAAAATTTAGAAACGGATAAGGCTACTCTCACCATATAATATCAAGGGTTATAATGTTCTCGGCTAAGGTCTAATCTAGTTAGGTTAAGAAAAACATGTCAAAATTTTAAAAATGGCATAATTTTTCAAAATAAACTAGAAAAACGAGGGCAAAATAAAGTTCAAGAGACAATTCTACTCCCGTCCCTCCACTTGAGATGTACAAAGTCCCTTTTGTACTATACGTTAAATAAAGGTGAAGAGAAAAGTAGAATTAGAGCGAGAACTTCCCTGAAATTTGCTTCAAAAAGAAAGAAGGCCCACGAAATGAATCGTGCCTTCGCATAAGCATCCACGAGAAAACTTCAATCCCTGAAATCCCACTACCGACAAGCATAATTCTAAAAAAGAAAAAGAAAAATGAAAAAAAAACCTAACTCACTTTCGTAGGAATCACGGTTGCATTTAGCGTATGCAACAAGCCTTTTAAACGACTTGGTGTCCCAAGTGGACGAGTGTAGTCTCGTGAGGGCTTACAGGGAACATACCCACAAAGTTCATTTGAAAACTAATATAAGGTTATTGTGTTTAAAAAGAAAGAAGTGTTACAGAGGATAGTTACGTCGTAACCCCTATATGGAGTTACGCCGTAATTAGTGCAAAACCTGGCAGACGCTACAGGAGTGTAGCTACGGCGTAACCGTTGCATGAGATTACGCCTAATTGGTAATGTTCTGAGAAGGACTGCTGGAAAAAGTATGTTACAGCGTAACCATAAGAATGAATTACGCCGTAACTATGGACAGATCAGGTCCCCGTTCAGCATGCTGCAACAACTTTTCTCCGTTTTCCTACAAATATGGTTAAAAACACAAAACCCAACAGAAATGGAAATAAAACAAATGAAAGGGATAATTCGGGTTGTCTCCCGAAAGAGCACTTTTCTTTATTTACGAGTCTTTAAGTTAGACTCAGAGCCTCGGGGCTAGAAGTGCTTGTTTGTCATTTCGTGGATATGGCAATCTCCACGTTGAATCCAACTGATCAGATTCTCATCCCGTTTGTAGTCCGTCCCCAGTTCTAAACACCCCAAGTAAAAATTCTTGATCTTTTGGTAAGGGTGGTCAATACCTTTGGCCTTATCTTCGTCACTAATGTCGAGCAGTGGCTGAGCATGGCTTAACTGCCTCTTAGTCCATTTTTTAAAATTCTTAACAGTCCTTGGCATTTTTAAAAACTGTTTTATATTCGCCAATTTTTAACCATACAAGCCCTTCCCTCTCATCTTTATATAGCCTAGATAGTTCTTGAAAGGTTTTCCCAAAAATCACCCCGGTTAGCCCATCTTCCACGAACTCGCTAACGTCATCCAAAACCACAAAATCGACCAAAAATGAGTGAGTCCCAACAAAGACACGGATGTTTGTTGCAATCCCTAGGAAATTGTTTCCTTTATACTCAAGTTCCTTTTCCATAACCTGGTTGTAGCATTCCTTCAAAATGATGTTTACTGGGGAATTTGTGTCGATGAACGGATGGAAATCAATGAACCCAATCTTGCATGAAATTTTCAGATAATAGGGGTTCCTATGATGGATTCGAGCTCCCATCTCATAAAACTTGGGTTGGTCAAATTGTGAAAAAGTCTTTTCAGAGTTGCCTTGCCAATGGACCATTTCGACGTCGCTAGAGATATCATCGGCACTGATTCCCAAGTCATCTTCTTCTTCAAAATTGACAAATACGTCAAAATCTTTCCCTCCAGCAATCTCGCAAAGATTCGAAGGAGTCTTTGGGAGGTCCCTAAGAAACTCTTCCAATGCATCACCAAAATCGCCTATAGGGTCAATCGCGCAAACCTTTTGAGGAGTGGACCGAAGTTCATTAGACCTGAACGTATCAACTTCCCCATTAGCTTCGAGAGTTAATTTTCAAGCGAAGACATCCACTTTTGCATGGGCAGTAACGAGCATTGGTTTTCCTAAAATAATAGGTATCCTCTTGTCTTCGGGAATATCAAGAATCACGAAATCAACCGGGAAGAGAAATTTTTTTATCTTAACCAATTTTCAATGATTCCCAAAGGTGACTGCATGGATCGATCGGCCATTTCAATCTTCATTTTGGTTGGTTTTAGATCTTCAATACCCATACGTAGGAACATTGAATGAGGCAATATGCTTATGCTCGCTCCAAGATTAGTAAGGGCGTTACACATATTGAGACTCCCGATCACTCAAGGGAGAGTGAAACATCCGGGATCTTTTTCCTTTTGTGGTAGTTCATTCCTTAAAACTGCAGAACATCTCTCGTTAAGTTGGATCGTCTCATCAGAATCGCTATTTAATTCCTGCAAAATATTTTTAGGGTCAGTTTTAATGGAATTAACAAGAGGAACGTTTACCGGGAGAGCTCCAATGTCAAGGAGTAAGAGTTTCTCCTTGTTGATTCTTCGTTTAACCTTCTCCGAGAAGGTAGTGGGATCTTTAAAGATTGTTTCAACTGTGTTGACAATTTCTTCTTCCCGTGCAACAAGGTAATCTGTGATGGCTTTCGAACATAAGTTCACATTTTTCTCCAAACCCTTTATCCGGTCTTCATGAGTCTTAAGAGAAGAAACTGTGTCTTCCACGAATGTTTTCATCATTTTTTCAATTCTCTCATCACGTTCCCTTGATTCCTCGATATGGTCAAGGATCCTTTTCTCTAAGTTGCTTCCAGTCTTGGTCCCAAATACACTCTTTACTTTTTCTACCTTACAGGCTTCACTTTTTTTGGACCTTTCCAGCCTCCGCTTTTTGAAAATTTCACCATAATTATATTCTTGCTTCGTCAATGTTTTCATCACCTTATGATCGAAATTATCCTTTGGCCCATACCCTGACTCCTGATGAGTGTGTAAATACTCATCATTTTTGGTAAAATCTGAACTGCAAAACATTTAAAAATGCTCAGAAATGCATCAAAATACTGAAAATATCTCAAAATTGCATTTTATATGTTTCAGATGCAAAATGTTTAAAATCAGATGAAAAATGAGCTAAGTTTGCATAATTGGTAGTTTCAGTCCCCCAAGTTTCAAAAATTGTCAGAAATAGTCCCTGAGCACTTATTTCAAAAGAAAAATCACCAAAGGTCCTTTTAAAATCATAAGTTGTCAAAATTAGTCCTTTGGTGAAAAATGTCAAAAGTTTTGAGAAATTACAAGTTTAGTCCTTCAAGTTTCAAATTTGGCAAAAATAGTCCTTGGAAGTTTGAAAATATCCTTTATGGTCCTTGTACTATTGAAACTTGGCAAAAGTGACCCTTGAAACAACTTTGAGAAATTGGTAGTTTTGGTCCTCCAAATATCAGAAATTGCAAAACAAGTCCTTGTTATTTAATACAAGCCTTGACCCTTTGGACCTTTTTGAACCCCAGCCAATAACCACTTGACCCCCCCCTTTTTGACCCCTGCCTTAATAATACTCCCAGTCAACCCCGGTCAAACATCTCACCCCCTTTTCCCGCCCACCTTCTCCTTCACCAAATCCATGCCTGCAACACTCAACCTTCCATCCTTCCAGCTCTTCCCCCACTCACCATGTTCCCTCCACCTCAACAACCAAACAAGATGCATTTAATGCTTCCCTCCCCCCCTTGCACTCAACCCCAGCTGTTAAAAACCATTTTGGCGCCAAAAGTGATCAAATGGCCAATAATAAATCAAGCCATCCAATGGTCCCAAATGCAAGTGGGAAATGCTCAGGAGAGAGAGAGAAAGCTTTTTGGGTATAAATAGAGGAAGAAGAAGGCAAGAAAGAGTAGTAGTTCTTAGTTTAAATTCTATGTATGTCTTTTTAATGTCAATGTCTTAAATTAAGTCCTAAATATTTAATTTCCTTTTGTATTGTATTAAGAAAAACCTGTTTTATCAGTTGTAATCTAATTTCAAGTATTAATTTAAAGTTTGAACCAAAAACCTGTTTTTATGATTCACTGTTGAAAAATCAGTTATTATGCTATTATACTTAAGCTCCAAGTAGCTTCATTTTGATTCAAATAAGCTTATTTAAGCTGTTTATAGCTTTTAGTAAGCTTAAGAAACAGATTCAAGCAATATTCATGTTTGGTCAACAAAAGTCAACTGAAAAGCTCATTTGGACTTGGTTATGGAATTGGGTGTTGCAGAGCTTGATTTGGGGTTGGATTTGAGTAGTTTAGCATAGTTTGGGTTCTGTATAAGCTGCATTATGGCTGGACAAGTTGTGAGTTCCAAATCCCTTGCATTTTATTTTTTTGAATCTGCATAATCAGTGTGATGTCTCATTGATAGTTATATTGGTAGCACTTGCATTATTTAGTTGTCAAAGCAATAGTAGGATCTGAGTTCATAGATAGCATGGTTTAAATTCAAGTTTTAGTGGTGGTTATTTGTAAATCATATCCAAAACTTGTGTTTGGGTCTGCTGCATTGTCTGAGTTAGAGGATTTGGTTTAGGTTAATTTCTGTTGCAGTTGTTTCTAATAGGTATATTAGAGTCATTGAGCTCCTATATTTGCACCTTGGAACTTCAAAAGTCAAAATCACCTTGAACCTGTTCTAATTTCATATCTGTGAAAAATTTGTAAAACCAAAAGTTTGCATTGTGTTCATAATTGATAGGAGTAGCTTAATCAAGTCTTATAATAGCTCCTTTCATCATTTTCAGTTGGCAAACTAAGATCAAATCTCAATTTAGTCAAACTTTGCAAAACTGTCAAAAGTCAAAAATTTGAAAACCTCAGTTTTCACCCAAATTGAGTGAATTTTTATGGATTCAATTTTGGTTCAAATCAAGTGAAATTGTGGGTTTTTCTAGTTCAGCTGGTCAAGTTTCTTAATCTGATTTTTGTTGAATTTTTGCAATTTTTAACAAGCTCCAAATAAGCTGCTTGATAAGCTGCAAAGTGCCCTGTGCACACTCAGCATACACTGAGTGTGAGACAGGCACCTTGCAGACCTTGCATAGGTCTGCTTTTAGCTTCTTAGGGTCTGAAACTAGGTTTATAGATAGTTAAGCTGGTGGACTTTAGTTCTTCATTTTTGCTTTTCACATAAGTTTTCTCAATAAGCTTGTGCTTAAGCTTCAAAAGTAGACAGAAAACTGTGTTGGCACTTGAGTTTTTAAAACATCAAATCATGGCAGTTAGCACTTAAGAGGTTTAGGATAGTTGTAATTAGTTGCTTTTGAGTAGTTTTAGCATATTATAGCTTCTGTGATCATTTGGTTCTCTGTTGTGGCCTATAGCTTATTTTGAGTGCTTATTTATAAGCACTCTTCACTGCAGCTTCATATTCTCACACATAAGCTATTGTTTTTATATTTTTCATAGAATTAGAATATTAATTTAGACTTTTCCTGAATTTTTCATAATTTTTCATCACTGTTTGCTATTTTTCTTCATTAAAATCAGTTTTTAGGCAATTTTAATTAGCTTTTAATACAATTAAATCAGAAAAACTTCAAAAAAATAAGTTTTCATTTTTTCTAGGTTAAGATAATAATAAAAATCAAAAAAAAATAATTTTTCCAGATTTTTCTTAGTTAAATTTGTAATTTTTAGCAATTTAATTAGTTTAAAACAGTTTTTAATTCATAGAAAATAGAAAAATAATCAGAAAAATACAAAATTAGTTTTGAAAATTCTCTTTAGTTATTTTAGATTTTTCCAAGTCATAATTTCATTTTTCTAGCTTTATTTCATATTTTCTTATATTTTAGGGTATTATTAAATAGGTAAAAATAGTTTTTAATTAATAATAATTAAATAAATAGTAATAAAAATAATTTTCTTTTTCTAAAAATTTTCTCTTATCATTAGGTTTGTAAAAATGTCATTTTTATATTTTTAGGATTAATATTGTTTCAGTTTCACATTTTCTTTTGTACGTTACGTAGTTTTTAATTTAAATTTTATAAAAGAAAAAAAACGTCATTTTAAAAAATTGTGATAGCGTTTATTTAATATAGTTTATCATTTTAATTTTCTTTAATTTGCATTTAAGCCCCTGTAATTTATACACTTTTTCTTTAGGTATAATCAATTATACCCCTTTTCCGTTCAAATTCTCCCGATCACTATTCGTTTGATTATTCATCGCACAGCTCGTTGGGACTTAACGACCTGGGGAAACACTACACTCATCTTGATCTTCATTGCATTGGTGTCTGATCTGTTTGAAGTTTATTACGGTTGACCATTTACAAGTGGTCAGCTTGTGTGATAAAACTTGACGGTTTGGCATCGATCAAATTTTTGGCGCCGCTGCCGGGGAGCTGTGCTAATTATCTTCCGTTTAGCAGATTAGTGATTTGAATATTCACTCCTTGTTCATACCATCCATCTATATCTATATATATTTTCTTATAAAAAAAATCCAAAAACCCAAAAACATCTTAAAACGTATAAAACACAAAAATAATTTTCTTTTGTTTCTATATATATAAAAGATAAAAATACAAAAATATTTGTCGTTTTCTTTATTTAATAATAACAACATAAAAAATTACCACCGCAAACCAAGGCAGTGTACTACCTAACTGGGGGTACGACCATAATAAGTTCCCGAACCAAAGATTAAAACTTGCCTTGTGTCCTTGTGAGTGGTGTACCTTTTTCAAAGAAGCCATTCATCTTGTGATTATTGGTTTAAGTTCACTGTCGTTTTGCCTCGATATTATTTTAATTGGATTTGTTGTTATATCTACTTTTCAAAACCATAAAACCCAAAAAGATTCTTCTTACCCCATTTTCATAATTCCTTTCATAATTCCCTTCCTTAACTCTGAGATTTCTTAGAGTTAACTCTAGTGTATGCGCACCCGCTCTTCTAGATCTGTAAGCCCATTTCGTGAGCTTGTCAGGATTCCAAGAAAGCGTGTCCGTAGATGTTCTGCCCCATCAGTCGGATCTGAGATCCGGACTGCTCACACTACTTCCGTTATCATGGCGGAAGAACGTCCTATGTGTGAGCTTCTCCAGGCACCCATCGACGGGTATGGAGAAGCTATTGTTATCCCAGCCATTGTGGCTGAAAATTTTGAACTCAAAACCGGGTTACTGAATCTTGTAACCTCAAGTCAATTCTATGGTTTTGAGAGGGATGATCCTCATGCTCATATTCGATGGTTTAACAAGATTGCATCTACCATCAAATACAAGAATGTCCCTACAGATGCTGTCAAGCTTCTTCTGTTCCCATTTTCTCTTGAGAGACAAGCCCGGATTTGGCTTGAAAAACAACCCCCTCAATTGATCGAAACATGGGAAGACCTGGTGAAGAAATTTGTTAACGAGTTTTATCCACCTTCCAAAACCACGAGTCTTAAAAATGAAATCATCAAGTTTACACAAAAGTTTGATGAATCCTTCAGTGAATCGTGGGATCGTTTTAAGGAGTTGCTCCGCAAATGTCCTCACCACGGTTTCTCCGAGTTGATGCAACTCGATACTTTCTATAATGGAGTGAGTCAATCTGATCAAGATTCTCTCAATTCCTCTGCTGGAGGAAATTTCTTGAGCAAAACTGTCAAAGAAGCTTTAGCGATAATTGAAAACAAGTCTAAAGTCCGCACTGCACGAAGCAAACCGGTTGTTTCCCAAGTCAGTGTTGGTCCTTCTACTTCATCGCCCGTGAGTCAATCTAGCACCGATGCTAAGATTGACAAACTCACGGAAGCAATTCAAGCTTTGGTTCTCTCCAACCAAAAGAAAGTTTCTTTTCCACAAACTTCACCTCCTGCTGAAGTTAAGAAAGTGGAAGTCTGTGTTACTTGCGGTGGCCCCCATGCCTACTACAACTGTATGGCCACCGATGGTAACCCTTTTGAAGCAAATGTTGTGGGCGGGATTTCTAATCCAGGAGGCAACCAATACCGTGCTCCTATAGACCCGAACCACCGTCCTAACCACTACCCTGGACCACCCGGTTTCAACCAAAACCAAAACCGTAATCAAAATCAGAATAGAACAAACCAAGGTTTTCAAAACCAAGGTAATTTTAGTCAAAACAACGGTTTTCAAAATCAAAGTCAAAACTTCCAACACCAAGGAAATTTTAATAGAAACCCAAATCAGGGAAATTTCAACCCAGGGTATTTTCATGGCAATAATCAAGGAAATTTCCAAAATCAAGGCCCTAATCCAAACAATAGAGGCCAGAATTTTCCTGTGCAAAATCAAGCCATTGTTCCAACTGGACCATCATCTGATGAGTTGTTGAAGCAATTCATGAAATCCCAAGAGGAAATGAATAGGTTGTTGGTTAGCCAGATTTCTGACATTAAGAAGTCTTTAAATGATCGACCCTCGGGCTCAGGTACTTTACCTAGCAACACGATCGCTAATCCGAGGGGCGATGCAAAGGCGATCACAACCAGAAGTGGTGCTTCATATGATGGACCCGCTATTCCTACTACCTCTTCTTCTTCTCTCCCGAAGGTAGTGGAAAGTGAACCTAAGGCGATAAAAGGACCAAGTGCAACCTACTAGCTCACAAAGTACATCACATGTCCATCCTCAGGTTGTCCCGAAACCCAAAACCAAACCTGGAGTTGTTTTTGAACCTCCAGTTGACAACCCCAAATCCAAAACTTCTATTCCTTACCCCTCATGTTTAAATGAGCAAAAGCTCCGCGAAAAAGCCAGTCATCAAATGGAAAATTTTTTTCAAATTTTCCAAGAACTACATTTTGACATAAGCTTTGCGGATGCCATCATGCTGATGCCCAAGTTTGCATCAACTCTCAAACACATGCTAAGCAACAAGGAAAAACTGTTTGAAATGGCTAAGACTCCTTTGAACGAAAACTGCTCAGCAGTTCTGTTAAAGAAGCTTCCCGAGAAGCTTGGAGATCCTGGAAAATTTCTTCTTCCTTGTGTTTTTCCAGGGATGATTGAATGCTTTGCCCTTGCCGATCTTGGTGCAAGCATCAATCTGATGCCTTATTCAGTATGGAAGAAACTTTCTCTTCCAGAACTTATTCCTACCTGCATGACTCTTGAGCTTGCAGATCGCTCTATATCGCGTCCTCTTGGCATCGCCGAGGATGTATTCGTGAAAGTAGGAAAGTTCCATTTTCCAGCTGACTTTGTGGTTGTTGATTTCGATGCCGATCATCGGGTTCCCCTCATTGTTGGACGAGGATTCCTGAGAACCGGCCGTGCTCTCATTGATGTATTTGAGAAAGAAATCACGTTACGTGTGGGTAATGAAGCTTTCACCTTTAACCTTGATCAAACTTCAAGGTACTCCTCAAATTATGATGTTGAATCAGTTAATCGAGTCGATGTAATTGATATTGCTTCGGAGGAGTACTCTCAAGAGTTTCTTGGTTATTTTCATAATTCTGTGAGTGGGGATTCCACCACATCTTCTAAACCAATTATTGCCGACTCTTCCCCCTCGCTCACTCCGTTTGAGGGAGGTGACTTCTTTCTGGAAGAGATCGATGAGTTTCTTGCTAGTGATGAATCAATTCCGCCTGGAATTGATGGTGTTTATGATTCGGAGGGAGATATCCTTTATCTTGAGCAATTGTTAAATGAAGATCCATTACCTTCACTCCCTCCGAAAGAGATCACGATTGAGGAAATCAAATCAGTACAAACATCTACTGAAGAATTTCCCGAGGTTGAACTTAAGGACCTACCTCCTCATCTCGAGTATGCATTCTTGGAGGGTGATGATAAATTATCCGTCATAATTGCTAAGGACTTAACTGAGGAGGAGAAAACTGCTCTCATAAAGGTCTTGAAGTCACACAAGCAAGCAATTGCTTGGAAACTCTCCGACATTAAGGGTATCAACCCTGAGTTTTGTACACATAAAATCTTGATGGAGGATGACTTCAAACCAGCAGTCCAACATCAGAGACGGGTGAATCCTAAGAGTCATGAGGTTATCAAACAAGAGGTCCTCAAACTTCTTGATGCCGGTCTAATTTACCCGATCTCTGATAGTCCTTGGGTTAGCCCAATTCACTGTGTTCCAAAAAAGGGTGGCATAACTGTTGTCACAAATGAAGAAAACGAGTTAATTCCAACTCGATTGGTTACGGGATGGCGTGTGTGTATTGACTATCGCAAGCTAAACGAAGCCACCCGTAAAGACCATTTTCCTCTACCCTTCATGGATCAGATGCTTGAGAGATTAGCAGGGAACGAGTACTATTGTTTCCTTGATGGTTTCTCGGGTTATTTTCAGATCCCCATTGATCCGCTAGATCAAGAAAAGACCACATTCACCTGCCCATACGGAAATTTTGCCTACAGACGTATGCCTTTTGGCCTATGTAACGCTCCTGGCACGTTCCAACGATGTATGATGGCAATTTTCCACGACATGATCGGGGAAACAATGGAGGTGTTTATGGATGACTTCTCGGTCATTGGGGACTCATTTCAAACATGTCTCTCCCATTTAGATAAAATGCTAAAAAGGTGTGAAGACACCAATCTTTGTCTAAATTGGGAGAAGAGCCACTTTATGGTCAAAGAAGGCATAGTCCTTGGCCATAAGATTTCCAAAAATGGGATTGAGGTAGATAGAGCAAAAGTCGATGTTATTGCCAAATTGCCTCATCCTACTACCGTCAAAGGTATTAGGAGTTTTCTAGGTCATGCCGGGTTTTATCGTAGATTCATACAAGATTTTTCTAAAATCGCTCGGCCTATGACCCATCTTCTTGAAAAAGATGCTCCTTTTATCTTCTCACCTGAGTGCATCGAAGCTTTTGAAACATTAAAGAAAAAGCTTACGGAAGCACCCATTCTAGTTGCCCCCGACTGGGATTTACCTTTTGAACTCATGTGCGATGCAAGTGATTTTGCTATCGGTGCAGTCTTGGGGCAACGAAAAACCAAGCATTTTCAGCCTATCCACTACGCGAGTAAGACTATGACTGAAGCTCAAACCCATTACACCACTACAGAAAAAGAATTATTAGTTGTGGTATATGCGTTTGAGAAGTTTCGGCCGTACTTAATCTTGACCAAATTCGTGGTGTATACGGATCACTCGGCTCTCAAATATCTCTTTGCAAAACAAGATGCAAAGCCGAGATTGCTCCGTTGGGTTCTCCTCCTACAAGAATTTGATATCATTATACGTGATAAAAAAGGAGCTGAGAACCTGGCTGCTGATCATCTGTCCCGTCTAGAAAACCCTCACCAGAATGTGTTCGAGAAAAAGGAAATAAACGAAACATTTCCTCTCGAAACACTCAATGTGGTTTCTTTTCGTGGAGACTCTTCTACCCCATGGTTTGCTGACTTTGCAAATTACCATGCGGGTAACTTTGTGGTGAAAGGGATGTCGTCCCAACTAAAAAACAAATTCTTTAAAGATGTAAAACATTACTTCTGGGACGACCCCTACTTATTCAAAATTTGCACGGATCAAGTCATCCGGCGATGTGTGTATGGTCAGGAAGCCAATGACATTCTCAAGGCTTGCCATTCTGGACCTACTGGGGGACATCATAGCCCCAACTACACCGCCAAGAAGGTGTTTGATTCCGGATTCTATTGGCCCACGATTTACAAGGATGCCCACGAATTTGTCAAAACCTGTGACGCTTGTCAATGTCACGGGAATATCTCACAAAGAAATGAAATGCCGCAAAACGCCATTCAAGTGTGTGAGATTTTTGACATCTAGGGCATTGACTTTATGGGGCCATTTCCATCATCTCGAGGAAACAAATACATACTCGTGGCCGTTGACTATTTGTCAAAATGGGTTGAAGCGAAAGCTTTGCCTACCAACGATGCCCGAGTTGTTGTGAAATTCTTAAAATCTCTTTTTGCTAGGTTTGGAACTCCACGAGCTATAATCAGTGATCGTGGTACGCATTTCTGCAATGACCAGTTTGATAGAGTCATGCAAAAGTATGGTGTAACTCACCGTCTCTCTACTGCGTATCACCCCCAAACAAGTGGGCAAGTGGAAGTTTCCAACCGGGGGATTAAAAGAATTCTTGAAAGGACAGTAGGCGAAAACCGTGCCTCTTGGTCGGATAAGCTAGATGACGCACTCTGGGCCTTCCGTACAGCTTATAAAACACCCATCGGTGTACTCCATACAAGCTTGTGTACGGGAAGACATGTCATCTGCCGGTTGAGCTTGAGCACAAGGCATACTGGGCCTTGAAACATGCCAACTTTGATATTCAGACAGCTGGTGATCACCGGAAAGTTCAAATGAATGAATTAAATGAACTCCGTGATCAAGCATACGAGAACTCTTTGATCTACAAAGAAAAGACAAAGAAGATTCATGACTCCAAAATCAAGAACCGCGTTTTCAACGTTGGTGATCGAGTCCTTCTTTTCAACTCAAGATTGAAGATTTTCTCGGGAAAACTAAAATCCCGCTGGTCTGGACCATTTACCATCACTAAAGTATTTCCATATGGAACCATTGAGTTATCTCAAACGATGGTCCAAATTTTAAAGTGAATGGTCATCGGTTGAAGCATTATTTTGGAGAGGACATTCCTCCTGTGGTTGTCCCGGATCTACAAACTTTCCCCATGAACCAATGAATGCGGGGATCGAGTCAAGCTAGCGACTCGGGAATCAAAAACAGTAGCACACCATATGGGTTTTCACCCATATTTCTGACTTCTTTCTATTTTCTACCACCCTAGTGTGGGGGAGTTGCCCCCCGCTGTTGTATATAAGTTTTCTAAAAAAAAAAAAAAAAAAAAAAAAAAAAAAAAAAAAAATAATGGCCGTAGTATTTCCCTTTTACGTTCTATGTTTCGGCATAACCGCCGGTACTTTGAATATTGAGGGCAATATTCATTTCTAGTGTGGGGGGAATTCTCACGAATTTTATCATGTAATTATACCGCCTAATTCCCCCATTTTTGGCCAAATTTTTTTTTTTGGAGTAAGTGTTTTGTACTTACTTAGCTTATGGTTATCAGTCCGCCATGTCTAATAAACAAAAGGATTGGCTAATTCAGGAGCAAACGGCTCTTGGTAAAGATATATCAAATCCGTTTACGGCTTGCAATTTGCCCAAAATTGTATGGTGTTCAGCTCACCATATCTTTAATTAGTAAAGAGTTGGCTAGCCCATAAGTTTATGGCTTGTGGTAAAGGCAGTGGAAAACCATAATTGGTAATCAGCTCACCAAAGATAGTATATACTATCTAAGAGTTGGCTAGTCCAGAAGCAAACGGCTTCTGGTAAAGACAAATCAAATCCGTTGGAAGCTGGTGGTTTGCTCAAAATCATATGGTTATTAGTGTACCATAGTTCTTACTTGAACTGAAACATTTGGCTACTCCAGAAGTAATGGCTTTTGGTAAAGAGATTCAAATCCATTAAGTTTTTCTCAAAAGATTGCTAGGGACTAGCAATAGTTTAGTGTGGGGGATTGATGAGTGTGTAAATACTCATCATTTTTGGTTAAATCTGAACTGCAAAACATTTAAAAATGCTCAGAAATGCATCAAAATACTGAAAATATCTCAAAATTGCATTTTATATGTTTCAGATGCAAAATGTTTAAAATCAGATGAAAAATGAGCTAAGTTTGCATAATTGGCAGTTTCAGTCTCCCAAGTTTCAAAAATTGTCAGAAATAGTCCTTGAGCACTTATTTCAAAAGAAAAATCACCAAAGGTCCTTTTAAAATCATAAGTTGTCAAAATTAGTCCTTTGGTGAAAAATGTCAAAAGTTTTGAGAAATTACAAGTTTAGTCCTTCAAGTTTCAAATTTGGCAAAAATAGTCCTTGGAAGTTTGAAAATATCCTTTATGGTCCTTGTACTATTGAAACTTGGCAAAAGTGACCCTTGAAACAACTTTGAGAAATTGGCAGTTTTGGTCCTCCAAATATCAGAAATTGCAAAACAAGTCCTTGTTATTTAATACAAGCCTTGACCCTTTGGACCTTTTTGAACCCCAACCAATAGCCACTTGACCCCCCCCCTTTTTGACCCCTGCCTTAATAATACTCCCAGTCAACCCCGGTCAAACATCTCACCCCCTTTTCCCGCCCACCTTCTCCTTCACCAAATCCATGCCTGCAACACTCAACCTTCCATCCCTCCAGCTCTTCCCCCACTCACCATGTTCTCTCCACCTCAACAACCAAACAAGATGCATTTAATGCTTCCCTCCCCCTTGCACTCAACCCCAGCTGTTAAAAACCATTTTGGCGCCAAAAGTGATCAAATGGCCAATAATAAATCAAGCCATCCAATGGTCCCAAATGCAAGTGGGAAATGCTCAGGAGAGAGAGAGAAAGCTTTTTGGGTATAAATAGAGGAAGAAGAAGGCAAGAAAGAGTAGTAGTTCTTAGTTTAAATTCTATGTATGTCGTTTTAATGTCAATGTTTTAAATTAAGTCCTAAATATTTAATTTCCTTTTGTATTGTATTAAGAAAAACCTGTTTTATCAGTTGTAATCTAATTTCAAGTATTAATTTAAAGTTTGAACCAAAAACCTGTTTTTATGATTCACTGTTGAAAAATCAGTTATTATGCTATTATACTTAAGCTCCAAGTAGCTTCATTTTGATTCAAATAAGCTTATTTAAGCTGTTTATAGCTTTTAGTAAGCTTAAGAAACAGATTCAAGCAATATTCATGTTTGGTCAACAAAAGTCAATTGAAAAGCTCATTTGGACTTGGTTATGGAATTGGGTGTTGCAGAGCTTGATTTGGGGTTGGATTTGAGTAGTTTAGCATAGTTTGGGTTCTGTATAAGCTGCATTATGGCTAGACAAGTTGTGAGTTCCAAATCCCTTTCATTTTATTTTTTTGAATCTGCAAAATCAGTGTGATGTCTCATTGATAGTTATATTGGTAGCACTTGCATTATTTAGTTGTCAAAGCAATAGTAGGATCTGAGTTCATAGATAGCATGGTTTAAATTCAAGTTTTAGTGGTGGTTATTTGTAAATCATATCCAAAACTTGTGTTTGGGTCTGCTGCATTGTCTGAGTTAGAAGTTTTGGTTTAGGTTAATTTCTGTTGCAGTTGTTTCTAATAGGTATATTAGAGTCATTGAGCTCCTATATTTGCACCTTGGAACTTCAAAAGTCAAAATCACCTTGAACCTGTTCTAATTTCATATCTGTGAAAAATTTGTAAAACCAAAAGTTTGCATTGTGTTCACAATTGATAGAAGTAGCTTAATCAAGTCTTATAATAGCTCCTTTCATCATTTTCAGTTGGCAAACTAAGATCAAATCTCAATTTAGTCAAACTTTGCAAAACTGTCAAAAGTCAAAAATTTGAAAACCTCAGTTTTCACCCAAATTGAGTGAATTTTCATGGATTCAATTTTGGTTCAAATCAAGTGAAATTGTGGGTTTTTCTAGTTCAGCTGGTCAAGTTTCTTAATCTGATTTTTTTCGAGTTTTTTCAATTTTTAACAAGCTCCAAATAAGCTGCTTGATAAGCTGCAAAGTGCCCTGTGCACACTCATCATACACTGAGTGTGAGACAGGCACCTTGCAGACCTTGCATAGGTCTGGTTTTAGCTTCTTAGGGTCTGAAACTTGGTTTATAGATAGTTAAGCTGGTGGACTTGAGTTCTTCATTTTTGCTTTTCACATAAGTTTTCTCAATAAGCTTGTGCTTAAGCTTCAAAAGTAGACAGAAAACTGTGTGGGCACTTGAGTTTTTAAAACATCAAATCATGGCAGTTAGCACTTAAGAGGTTTAGGATAGTTGTAATTAGTTGCTTTTGAGTAGTTTTAGCATATTATAGCTTCTGTGATCATTTGGTTCTCTATTGTGGCCTTTAGCTTATTTTGAGTGCTTATTTATAAGCACTCTTCACTGCAGCTTCATATTCTCACACATAAGCTATTGTTTTTATATTTTTCATAGAATTATAATATTAATTTAGACTTTTCCTGAATTTTTCATTATTTTTCATCACTGTTTGCTATTTTTCTTCATTAAAATCAGTTTTTAGGCAATTTTAATTAGCTTTTAATACAATTAAATCAGAAAAACTTCAAAAAAATAAGTTTTCATTTTTCCTAGGTTAAGATAAATATAAAAAGCAAAAAAAATAATTTTTTCAGTTTTTTCTTAGTTAAATTTGTAATTTTTAGCAATTTAATTAGTTTAAAACAGTTTTTAATTCATAGAAAATAGAAAAATAATCAGAAAAATACAAAATTAGTTTTGAAAATTCTCTTTAGTTATTTTAGATTTTTCCAAGTCATAATTTCATTTTTCTAGCTTTATTTCATATTTTCTTATATTTTAGGGTATTATTAAATAGGTAAAAATAGTTTTTAATTAATAATAATTAAATAAATAGTAATAAAAATAATTTTCTTTTTCTAAAAATTTTCTCTTATCATTAGGTTTGTAAAAATGTCATTTTTATATTTTTAGGATTAATATTGTTTCAGTTTCACATTTTCTTTTGTACATTACGTAGTTTTTAATTTAAATTTTATAAAAGAAAAAAAAACATCATTTTAAAAAATAGTGATAGCGTTTATTTAATATAATTTATCTTTTTAATTTTCTTTAATTTGCATTTAAGCCCCTGTAATTTATACACTTTTTCTTTAGGTATAATCAATTATACCCCTTTTCCGTTCAAATTCTCCCGATCACTATTCGTTTGATTATTCATCGCACAGCTCGTTAGGACTTAACGACCTAGGGAAACACTACACTCCTCTTGATCTTCATTGCATTGGTGTCTGATCTGTTTAAAGTTTATTACGGTTGACCATTCACAAGTGGTCAGCTTGTGTGATAAAACTTGACGGTTTGGCATCGATCAACTCCATATGCCATTTACAGCAATGTTCAGAAATCCATCGAATACACTCCAAAGCTAGGTCAGGTGTCATGCTTGGAATAGGTCTAGGAGAATTGAGTAATTCACGTGTTTTTGCGTTAATTCCCCTATAGAAGACATAGATGATTTGGTGTTTGTTTAGGTCATGAGTAGGGCATCGGTAAAGCAGTTCATTGAATCTTTCCCACGCTTGATATAATGTTTCTTCATTCTCTTGAACGAACTGATGGATTTTACCAAGAAGTTTAGCCATCTTTGAAGGTGGGCAAAACTGCTGAACGAACTCTCTTCTCAATCGATCCCATGTCTCCTTGCATTCGGCAGGTAGTTTATTATACCATCTTTTTGCAGTCCGTGTAAGAGTCATAGGAAAAATTCTTGAGGTAACCGAATTGTAATATATTGGTTTTCATATGCACATAACAAATCACAATATGATTCGAATGAGATAGATTGTAGAGAGAGAAAGTGGAAGATGGGATCCTTTCTAGAGAGAGAAATTAAACAAAAGAAAGAAAGGTTAGATTGAGTGAAAGGTCCAACCCTCTACCTTGGGAAGTAGAGGGTATTTATAGTTACACACTACACGTCCTTCTTAGGACTGTGGATCAGGCATACAGTGGGTAAAGACCCGTTTGTCCTCCACGGTGTTGCTCTAAACTAAATAACTAACTAAATAACTAGTAAATAATATAATGTCTACGAGCTAACATATGCTAGACTAGAGTTGGGGTGACTGACTCTTCAACATGGATTTTCTAAATCCTAACAATCTCCTCCTAGGGGAGGTCACCCCAAGAAATACATTTTGCATCCTAGCATTCTATCTTTATCTTCATGCTCGAGCTCGTAGACTTCAATTCTTCAATTCCGAAATCTTTGTGCTTTAGCAGTGCAACATCAAAGTCCGAATGATTTGTACTTTTAGTGGAGGTCTTTGAACTGATCCACATCTTGATGATCTTCGAGATTTCTTTGAGATCATCAGCCATAGTAAATCTCTGGATCACCCTTTGTTGTGTTGCCATCATGTGAAGTTGTGACTTTTGGACCGACATGCTCACATTTTGTATCATTATATCTTCTCATCAGAGTTGCGGAAGCTTTTGTTGATTCATAATATTTCCAGCAGTGTACCAGAAGCATGGATTGAAAATATCAGAGTCAGTTGATGAAGATATGCACTTATCATGATTTCTTTAGATGTGAATGTGATGTGTGAGCATGCGGCTATGGATTGACTCGTTAATTCTAATCAGCTGCAACCGTCCAAATATACCTGCAAACAACATTTAGGAATAAAATACACGAAAGTGTCTTTGATCACTTTCGTTGAATTGAGGGACAATGGCCCACGGTTCCCCGTTGATCAGTACAAGTAGTGCATGTGGTCAGGTATAATTCCGAAGAATCTCCTTAACAGGGTTTCGCAACTTTTCTAGCCGTTCTCAAACCGGAATGTCTCAAAGAAGACAACACAGAGTGAGTGAACCAGCGAATTGAGATTCAATGATTGATGAAAAATTGATTTGAAAACAATCGCGTATTGCTTAAAAGAAAGAGTTTTGCAATACGACGAAGGTTTTATAAGGAAGATCAATTTTCAATCAGAAATACTTTTTGAATTTGAAAATGAATACACATTCGATGTGCTAGAGAAAAGAAGAGATTTGCACATCGAACGGTTTTTCCAAAAGTATTCGTCAATTCATTTCCTGGACCAAGGTTGATTCAAGAATGAATTGCCCCATCATTTCTATCCAGTTGTCACAAGCTTGATCTTTTGTAAAGATCTCACATGTCACCCACCAAGAGCTTTTTTGATGTTGGCTCTAAAAGGATTTCCATCTTCATCGTGAATATTTAACATATCACTCGGATGTTCTGGCAATACCACAAGGATAATGCGTAGGACTCTCAATATATACTTACTTTCCACATTGTGTGAAACAACAAGCCTTCATTAATTCTGTGTCCTAATGAGATTTTGTGGATGATCTCTTGGCTCTAGACTCAATAGTGCACATTTGGTTTCCTATGTCAAAGACTAGGGAGAGGGTCTCCTTCTTCAATATCAACAATCTCTAGGAGAAAGTCGATAGATTATGTAGGTTCCCCGTGAGAATGAAACAAGCCTTTTTAAGAGGAACTTGAGTAGCTTGGGAAGTTACGTGCAGTGCTTCATTGGGTTCATGACGTCTTGTCTTCAATACCAGTGTTACCTTAGTAAACACCAGTAGCATATGTATTGAACCCGGTTTCTGCCCTAAGGTTGTATTAATGGAGGGCTATATCTTTTCACCCTTTGCACATTCAATTCTTTTTCATTCTTCAACCCCTTCAGTGCTTATCGAGACTTCATCACTAGAACCTTGTTGGGTTTATTCCAGTACTAGCTCTATCTCAGTCGGCACTCTTCCCATATTCTTATTTTTCTCCTTTTTCAATATACCTAAGGACTCTACACTATCAAGTGGATTGTCCCTGGGTAGATCCCTCCAGTTCTGGCGGATCGTGAGAACTAATACTTAACCTCACCATCCTTATAACTCCATGCATAACGTAGAATGGTCGGTCATTTGGTACAGTTCTTTCTTCCTTGAAACCAATTGAAAAAGGGAAAACTGGTCAAATAGACCACGCGCCCTGATGCATATCACTTTATGGACCACGCCCTTTTTCGAAAATAGACATGTTGCCCACCGCTTTTCTTGGACCCAACCAGGGGCTGCCATGTGTCCGAAAACTTATGACACAAGTACGTATTTTGAAGGTATATGTCATGTATTGTAAAGTATTATTTTTTGAGCAAATTGTATTGTTTTTTGGGCATCTTTATGTTTTTTGGGCAACTTGTATTTATACACGAGGATAGTTTTGTCATTTCATATTTAAAAAAAAACAAAAAACAAACGCCCACAAAACACAGAGTACATGTCCTTTAATGTCTTGTGTTCCCAATCACTTTCTTCTTTCTTCAATACAATTTGTTTAACAAAATCTTTCTTTCTTCTTTTGGTCTATTGACTTCATATCTTTATCCGAATCTTTCTGCTTTTGTTTAGAAAATATGTCTGACAATATCCCACTGGATGTTCAACTAGATATCATCCGTAGGCTACCTCCTAAGTCTATACTCCAGCAATGTAGTGTTTGCAAGTTATGGAAGACTAGTATAGATTGTGGAAGCTTTATCTTTAATTACGGTTTTCGTCGTAATGATCAATGTTTATTTACGCTAACATTTTATATAGGTGACCAAGGTTTTGTGTTAGCTTTAGATGAACAGCTAATCGCTACGCCACTTAATACAGATTTAATGCTTTCATCTATGATTACATTTGGCAATTCTAATGGTCTTTGGTGTTTTGTATATGGTTCTAATCTAATGACTGTTATTTGGAACCCGACAATCAAAAAATCACTTGCAGTATTTGTCCCAGTTTACACGCATCAAATCGAACGTCAAAAGATTTGTTTTGGTTTTGCCGTCCGTCCGGACACTCTTGACCCGAAGATCGTGAAGGTCTCCTATCCTGTTTTCGAAAGTGGTTTCTGGTATGTCTCTGTCTTTTCTTTGAACTCGTTAAGGTGGACAATCCTTGAAAATTTCCACCCCCCTCGTGAAACTATCAAATTGAAACGTAAAAGTCATGCAGTTGTAGGTCGTTTTGTCTATTGGACTGGGAGTTAAAAGTTAACTAATGAGGACGGTGTTATTTTTAAGATTTATATGTTGATTTCTTTTGATTTGGTAACCAACCAATTTAAAGTTATAGACCTACCACAGATTTTAAAAAATGAACTCCCAGTTCCATTCAATGTTTTCGATCTTGGAACCTCTCTAGTGATTTCTGGGACGATCATTGGTGAAGACATTCCATTGTTTTGCGGATGGTTATTGGACGTCAATGGTTCTTCCATAACATCATTTAGAAGCCTATTCACCATCCCCTTGGGTTTACAAAGGATCAAGCTCCAATAGTGGAAGCGTACAGCGCCAATCATTTGGGTCAGTCGGTATTTGTGTACAACAAAGAACTTGAATTATTTGTCTGCATGGGAATGTTAGGAGATGCGGGATCTTTCTACATCGCCCCATACAAAGAATCTCTTCTTTTGTTAAATCAGCCAGACCATGCTGTTTATAGTATGTTTTATTTTTATTTTTAACTTACCATTCTATTAATGTTTTATTTTTAACTTACACCATTATATTCATGTTCAACAGGTTTGTTCGGCAGAAGTTAGGGATCATGCTTAATGGGAATGAAGCTTTGTGGTTTTAGTACAATGTCTGTATGCGAAGGAAGCATGGAGTGGTTAGCTTTTTCTGCGTACTTGCTGAATTTTATAAATCAAGTGGTTATATATTATGTAACCATTAAACTCATAATTATGTAGTAATCGTAATATGTAGTAGGTTGTCTGTATGAAACATTGTATGTCAACGTATTTACTATTTCCTATGTTCTTTAATCCCATTATACATCTTTGTTTAATCTGGGGAACTAGCAGTTGTTTCCAATAAACAATGTGTCAACTAACTGTTCTACATAGGGCAACTTCTTTTCCTTATTGACTAATTTTATAAACCAAGGAGTCCTTCTAGTTGTTACAATTCGTATTCTACAATCAACTAATAACTACCAAGTAGTGACTATGCACACTTGAACTTAACAGATTTACCATTCAACACTAGTACAATTTAACTATCAGTTGTAAGTTTAGTACTAGCAGCACTAAACCAATATGACTCTATTCAGGCCCAGAATAATAAGACCAACACCTACACAAGGGCACCAGAATAGTATCAGCAGCACCTATACAGGGGCAGCACAAACACGGCCATACACAACAGTATTAACGACGGTGGCATCATTTCGTTGATGTGTTCTATCACAAGCAGTGGTTAAAATAGCTAGCTGTAGTAACCTGTATACTGGCAGTTGTAAGTATACAACCAATTCAGTTTTACTAGCGGTAGTAAAAATAACTATAGCGGTAGTAAAAATGACTAGCAGTTGTAAGTCTACAACCACTTCAGTTTTACTAGCGGTAGTAAAATTAACTATAGCGGTAGTAAAAATAACTAGCAGTTGTAAGTATACAACCAATTCATTTTCAATGTTTGGCGTTGCTTTCATGATTCAATGTTTTCAATTTTTACGTAGTTATTTCATTTGTTGTATCATTAAAATACATACCTAACTTTGAACTTAGTTTGCAGACTCATCAAACTGAAATATTGAATAAGCCAAACATGTATCACAGAACAAATGTAATAAGAGCCATCTCTTCATCTTGATTAGTAGGTTCTCTTTTATGTTGCAAGATCCTGTAGTGCTTTTTTACTACTTCTATACCAAGAGCTATCTCTTCATCTTGATTGGGATCAAGAGTCTATGTCATTGCATCAAGTTCATGTTCACTATTTTCTTCAAAATCATCTTCATCTATGTCATGTTCCTCGTACCCTCCATCGTCATTATCATTCATGCTGCATGCCTGCATAATGGTAAACCAATATAATACATCAATAAATAATGTCGTTTGACAGAATAACAATTTATCCTCACTTTACAATCATTAACAATGGCCCTAGTAAACCATAACATGTACTGTTGGTATTAATGTAGTTGGATATAATTAAAAAGCAAACAACAACAATAGAGAATAAATAATCTATTAAAACTCACCTTTCACAAATTTTTCACAACAAAATCTAAAAATATTCTATTTAAAGTATCACATGATCAACATTAAAGGAGGCGACGTTTTGTTTTCTCTGGATATTTGACTTTTAATGTAGAAGACTAATAGGTTTTATTGGGCCCATCAAATATTTAACGGCACATGACCTAGGGTACCGTCCCGCTCCCTTAAAAGTTCAGGGTAGCAGGAATTCCAGTTAGCCAAGTTGGAGGCAGTAAAATGGGTTTTGGCCATATTTTACAGACCAAATTTGAAAAGCTTGTATCTTGGGCGCACGAATTAATGAACCAACCTAACAACCACATATAATGATCATAACACACCCTCGTTCTGACCATCAATTGCAAATCAACAACCTTCATCCAAAGCCTCCTGTCGACAATTAAAAAAACCAAAAAAATTTCCTTGAAAACCATGTCGTTTCGAGCTAATGTTATCACCATTATGTGAGATTATATTAGCAACATGCCAGATACATTGATTGGTAACATTTTGAATCGGTTGCCAATAACAGAAGCGGTGAGCACCTCTATTTTATCTACAAATTGGAGGTTTAAGTGGACCTTGCTCACCGAAGTCATAATTGATGAGGATTTATTTTATTATTTAACATATACGTTTGATGGGAGACATGTTACTAGACTTTTAAATCAGCTTATGGGTCCCATAAAAAAGTTTGTCTTCTCTGTAGATCCCAAACTGTTGTCAGGAATGGAAGACTTGAATTATGAAGAGATTCGTGATTGGCTTATGTTTTTGGCACTGCAAGGAATTCAGGAGCTGACAGTTAGAAACTGGTATGGACAACCAGTTACATTGCCAACCGAACTTTACGGGCGTATTGAATTGAAACATCTTGAAATTCATTGTTGTGATTTTCCTAGTTTGGTGTTTTTCACTAGTTTTCCAAATTTATTGAGCTTAGAATTGTGTTTAGTCAAATTTCTTACCGGTACAGTTTGGGATTTAATTGTTGGTTGTCCCTTACTTGAGTCACTTATATTGGATGTTGAGAGTACAAACGGGATGAAACTATGGAATCTTGCAAGTCTTAGGAATTTGAAGAAGTTACATTTGTCATTCGGTATTTCGAATGCTGTCACGACAATCATAGCATCCAATATCTTTCACCTGACAAGACTTCCATCTCTTGAGACTCTTACATTGGATTTTGACTATTGCACGGTAAGACCGTTTTGAGATTTACACTTCTAATTTTACAATGTTAAATATATGTGTAACTGTAACGACATTTAATCTTTGAAACTAACCCAAAACTCGACCTGTTGTAGTTGATGCGTGATGGTAATTCCAGGATGAATGTCCCTTTGTCGTTTGTATCCCTCGTTAATCTGAATCTAAAAGGAGTTGATTTTGGCGAGATTGTTATCGTGTCACTCATCGTCCAAATGATTCGCGTATCTCCAAACTTGAAAAAGCTGGAAACCAGAGTAAGTGTAATACTTTATTACTCTATTTCATACGTATCAAATAAACATCCGTAAACTGCCATGTTTTTCTATCTCAATACTATTTGATTTTCCAGGCTGCACACATGCTTAGTGTTTTACCTTTGGAACAACCTTCATTTGATTTAGACACAACCACATTCAGTCATGGGCAGATTCAGACAGTGATTTTTCGATCCTTTCCTAGATCACAGAATGAATTACACATAATAAATTTTATACTTGCTTGTTCCACGTCGTTAAAGAAAATGTATATCAGGGCCAGCGATTTGATGGACGATGGTTATGATAATATCAAGACGAATTGGGAGTTCGCTAGGAAGCTGTTGAAACTCCCCCGATCTTCCGTCACACCCATTGTAAAATTGTTCTAGTGGTTGTAGTTTTATGTATGGTTTCAATACCCTGCGTCAATTAAATTTGTGTACACAAAGTTTGGTGTGTCTGTTTATCAAGGGTTTATGTAGTAATCGTAATATGTTGTAGGTTGTCGTCTGTATGAAACGTTGTATGTCAACGTATTTAGTATTTCCTGTGTTGCCATTATCCATTTTTATTTCATCTCGCCAACTAGCAGTTGTTTCCAAATATCAATTTGGCAACTAACTGTTGAACGTAGGGCAACTTCTATCACTAGCAGTTGTTATAATAACTAGCAGTTGTGCGTATAATACTAGTAGTTGTAAGTATACAACCTATTCAGTTTACTAGCAGTAGTCAGTTGTTTCCAAATATCAATTTGGCAACTAACTGTTGAACGTAGGGCAACTTCTATCACTAGCTGTTGTTATAATAACTAGCAGTTGTGCGTATAATACTAGCAGTTGTAAGTATACAGCCTATTCAGGTTACTAGCAGTAGTCGGTATAATTAGCAGTAGTAAAAATTAACTAGCAGTTGTAATTTGGCAACCAATTCATTTTATAAATACAGATATTTAATTTAACTAATCAAGCATAAAAGCATTGTACCATTTTTTGACGTTTAGAAAAGTCGCATAAACCTCAAAATAATCAACTCACTCTGAACATATAATAACATGAAGCGTTATGTGCTTACGTCAAACTGATGATAAACTCACTCTACACATATAATCAACCAATTAGGAGCAACCAATTGTGTTGCTCTTTATAACAATTTTGTGGTATTTTTAAAATCCGTGACCTAACAAAAATAATGTAACATTTTTTTAATCTAAGTAGTTACAATACATCGACATTTCCGTTTCATCAGTGTTCACTTGAATAGTATGTTTGAAAACAAATATTAATGTTACCAAATTAAATTCACACCAATAAGTTATGGTCTATAAAAGACCTACAAATATTACTAATACACGAATACACTGAATAGTATTAGCGAGTAGAACCTTGGAGTGTATCGACTCTAGCCTGGACCTCCTTTTATAGTCTAAGGAGTCCTTTACAATATACAGGATAATTATACTTAGCATACTTATCTAATACAAAACATCCTACCCAAGAAATTCAAGAATGTTACATATTAAACTGACACAATCATACTAGCAGTGAAAAACTACATTAGCAGTGGTTTGCTCTTTATTTTATCTTAGCGCCCGCAAGTTCGTCATTTTTACCTTGACCTTAGTCTATCCAACCCGATCAGCCAGGATTGGTAGACGTACACTTGCTTCGGGAAACGGGCACCAATTAACAGAAGACTGCAGACCATAATTTTAAGCCTCTCTTTGCATATTCTATCACTCCTTCGACCCAATACCCTTGATATACTTCCTTCTTCCGCTCGGGTAGAGCGAGGTTAAGAAGTAACTAGCTGAAATTTGAACATCCCAAATGGCTAATGAGAGTCTAATCGGTTTAAACTCCTACCTTTGATACGCCATATGGTATGGGCATGCTTCCACAAACTTCAAAGGACACGGATTTTGGGCGAAGGAATGTTGTGAATGGTCGCGGGGATGTGTTATTAGTCGTCATTCTCGACATTTTAGAAACGACTAATTGTTTTTAGTAGTCATTTAAAAACATGTTTCAGTTGTGGCAGCAACTGCTTTGCGCTTACGTTTTTTTTGGGGGGGTAAAGTTTTAGGCTATGTATGGGCTTTTTGGAACCGACGGTGCGTGGGCAACGGGTTAACATCTTCAACTTCTCTTTGGTGTTTTTTGTTGGTGGAGGAATGGTTATTTCTTTTATGTGCTTTCCCTTTATTTACCGCTCGTATTTAAAGCGAGGATTTTACTGTTCTTGCACGCGGTATAATTAATTTCCAATTACTGTTTTGTGGGTAGGCACGTTCCTAGGCTCCTACCCTTCTATTTTTTCTGCTGGATTTTTCCCAAAATTTCTAGAGAAGGAACGTGAATATTTACTTGCAGATTTGTTCACCTTTTTTTGGTATTTGGATAAGCCTTATCCGTAATTACAAACCGCTTGAATTTATCGGTTTATTATCCTTTTTTGTACTGAAAGTTTGCTATGTCTCTATATACTTTTTTTTGGAAAAATGTAGCTTCCACAGTTGTTGTTGGTTTTGGAAATGTTGCTTATGCACGTTTGACAAACTGAAGTAAATCATTCATATCGGCGCTTTAAATTTCACTTTTAAAATTTGAACTTCAACTAGTCAACCTTTAAATTCGCAAAAAACCATATGCAGGAGGGACTTTTTTTTATTATAACTGATTTGGAAAAAACAGAAACAAAGTTGGTATTTGCGTCGACACTAGCGGTGGTTTGAGCGAACCTAGCAGTGGTTTGTTAAACTGTAGCAGTGGTTGCGTATCAACATATGCATATAATTGAGAATTTGTTCAAACCCTGTAGCCTCCTTTGGTTTTTCCAAAAACGCAAACATGTTGTGAGTTGCAGCAGAAGAGTTGGGCGCCATTGATGTTTATTTCGAAATTGATTGCAACAAATTGTTAGGTGTTGCGAATTATGATGTGTGTGGGTCTAAACTATGTTTTTCCCTAGCAGTTGTAACTCTATTTTTTTTATCCCCAATTGAATCCAAATTAATCTGTACTTTCAAAACAACTATTCTACTCTTGTAGCAGTTGTTAGTATTTTTGGACGTATTTATCCCCAAATGTGCTATTCTAATCAGCAAACGCAACCGTTGTCGTCATCTACTATCTAGACACGACACCATTTTATGACGCTTAGAAAAGTCGCATAAACCTCAAAATAATCAACTCACTCTACACATGTAATAACCTGAAGCGTTATGTGCTTACGTCAAAGTGAAGATGTTGACGTTTTTACAATAACTTATGGTCTATAAAACACCTGGAAATAATATTAATACACGAATACTCTGAATAGTATTAGCGATTACAACCTTGAAGTGTATCAACTCTAAATATGCCGAAAAGTTATATCAAACTCTAGCCTGGACCTCCTTTTATAAGCTAAGGAGTCCTTTACAATATACAAGATAATTATACTTAGCATACGTATCCGTACAAAACATCCTACCCAAGAAATTCTAGAATGTTACATATAAAACCGAGACAATGATACTAGCAGTGAAAAACTACATTAGCAGTGGTACGCGACTTAATTGTGAGTGTGGATTTCTTCTTGTTTGCTATCATTTTCTTGAAGGATTTCCCGTCGTTTGGTTCTCCTGGGGCGGCCGTATTTTCATATGGGATTCCCTGCAGAAGTTCGATAGGCTTCTCAACGGGTTTCCCGTGTAAATCCGCCCCTATGCGCTCCTATGGGCGGTACTGGAAGAGCTTTTAGTGGGGTTGCTTTTCCAATCCGCGCAGCTTTTATTTTAGAGCAATGGTAGAACCACAAATAATTTAGAAAAAATACATCCACGCGCTGACGTGATAGGTTTGAATTGGAGTGAGAAGAGAGAACTGCCATAAAATACACCAATCATCCCCTACACGATAGCATGGGATTTTTTTTACGAATTATTTATGTGATTTGCTCTAAAATTAATCCCAGTGCCCGCAAGCTCGTCATTTTTACCTTTAACCCAGTCTATCCAACCCGATATGCCTGGATTAGTAGACGTACACTTGCTTCGGGGGCCGGGCTGCAATCAACAGAGGACTGAGACCAGAAATTTCAGTCGTGTTGTTTGCCTCTCTTTGGACATTCTACCACTCCTTCGACCCCAATACCCATGATATATATCCTTCTTCCGCTCGGGAAGAGCGAGGTTAAGAAAGAACTTCCTGAACTTTGAACATCCCAAATGGCTAATGAGAGTCTAATCGGTTTAAACTCCAACCTTTGGTACGCCATATGGTCAGGGCAAGCTTCCACAAACCTCAAAGGACATGGGTTTTGGTTGAAGGAATGTTGTGAATGGTCGCGGAGATAGGTCAATTTTGTCGTCTTAGAAACGACAAATTGTTTTTAGTAGTCATTTAAGAACATGTTTCAGCTGTCGCAGCAACTGCTTTACGCTTATGTTTTTGTTTTGGGGTGTAAAGGTTTAGGCTATGTATGGGCTTTTTGGAACGACGGTGCGTGGGCAACGGGTTAACATTTTCAACTTCTCTTTGTTGTTTTTTGTTTGTGGAGGAATGGTTGTTTTTAATGTGCTTTCCCTTTATTTACCTCGCGTATTTAAAGGGAGGATTTTACTGTTCTTGCCCGCGGTATAATTAATTTCCAATTACTGTTTTGTAGGTAGGCACGTGCCTAGGCTCCTGGGCATCTATTTTTCCTGCTGGATTTGTCATAAAATTTCTAGGGAAGGAACGTGAATATTTACTTGCAGATTTTCTCTCCTTTTTTGGTATTTGGATAAGACTTATCCGTAATTACAAACCGTTTGAATTTATCGGTTTATTATCATCCTTTTTTGTACTGAAAGTTTGCTATGTCTGTACATCTGTTGTTGGTTTTGAAAATGTTGCTTAGGCACGTTTGACAAACTGAAGTAAATCATTCATATCCGCGCTTTAAATTTCACTTTTAAAATTTGCGTCGACACTAGCGGTGGTTTGAGCGACACTAGCGGTGGTTTGAGCGACCCTAGCAGTGGGTTTTTAAACTGTAGCAGTGGTTGCGTATTCACATATGCATATAATTGATAATTTGTTCAAACCATGTAGCCTCCTTTGGTTTTTCCAAAAACGCAACCATGTTGTGGTTTTTTATCCCCAATTTAATCAAAATTAATGTGTACTTTCAAAACAACTGTTTTAACTCTTGTAGCAGTTGTTAGTATTTTTGGGCGTATTTATCCCCAATTGTGCTATTCTAATGAGCAAACGCAACCGTTATCGTCATCTAGTATCTACACACGAAAATTCTGACAATCAAATTAAAGTTATTGGGCAATTTCGTTGGAACCTCAGGCCACCTTCGATCATTGGGCAGGAGCCTAGGCACGTGCCTACCTACAAGTATTGTACGATCGGGCAACCATAATTCTTAACCATATGATCATAAAGGATACACTTAACAGCATAAACCTAACAGTACTAAGTTTGGCATAGAAGCACTATCGCATGGTTGGCAGCATAAACTCATAATTATTTTTTACAAGAACAAACATTCATAACAGGTGGAACCATTCCTTGTGCACTAGCCCTTTTTTTCTATGATCTCGAACCCCCTTTCAGTTTTCGTGATAGCAACACGCTTTGTTAACTTCCTTCTTTTGAAAGGTGTTGCACTACCGCACCGCATGCCAGCGTCCTCTTCCTGCCATACCATGTTTTTGAAATAAAATTGTGACAAAGCCTGTAGCTCGTGCACAATGTAGACGTCCATGGATCGATTCTCATCAGCAAGGTCATACATTCGTCGAACGTCATTGTCTGTGTGCAACAATGTTAAACCATCTTCTAGTGCCTTATTTGGTGCAGCATAAAATAAAGCCCATTTTCCCCCTCCAATATCATTCAAAACATGATCAAGCACCCTGGTAAATGCAACCCTGGTGGAGCTAAAACACCAGACATCAGCAAGTAGACCGCCTACATAGCGGAGTGGCTGAAATTCAAATTTCCCATTGTGGTGCACTTTAAATATGACTTCTTTGGTTTTCGCCATGTCCTATAAAACATAAACCCTAATAACAATTTCAATAACTTTTAATTAAATAAATATTTAATAATAGAATATAAAATATAAAGTTGCACAGTTATTTATATTCATGTACTCTATAAATATATGAAAGAATAAGGTAACAAAGTACATACGGGGGAGTACAACAAACCTGGATTTGTTTATAAAAAAGAAGAAAAGGACAACGGTTTTTTTATTTGGATTCTTCGATGAAAGTGTAAGCATCCGCAATGCAACTTGGTGAAAGACTTTTTTACTATTCTAATAAGATATTCAAATGACTTGTTCCATTGTGGCAATAACTTTGAAGAAGACTTTTTACAAAAACACTAGTAAAGACTTCAAGTGTTTGAAGCTATTGTCAAAAAGCTTTTGTATTTATAAAATTTCATTTTTCACCCAATATTAAATATGCAAATGCTTTTTGCAGTGGAGTAATTGTGTTCAATGCATCAAGTCTTTTATGACTTGATGCATTGGTAATGCTCGAGGAATGTGTGGATGTTGATAGTTGAAGATTATTAATTTGATTTAAAAATACAAAAACCATTTCCCAAAAAGCCACTGACATACTTACCAGTAAACAGCTGAAAAGTGAAAACAAAATAGCCAAATGCTAGAGTTCACAAAAAAAGTCAAAAAAAGTCAAATGCAGAGGCCACTGATACTCTAACTCTTTGTGACCACAAAAACCCATTTGCAAACACCAATTATTACAGTTAGTTTGGATTATTCACACTATACACCAATTCAAATTGTCAATAAATAATACAACTGTCTACACAAAAACTAAAAACACCTTTTCATTTGTGAAATTTACCTTTCACTTCTACTGTGATATTTTAGTCAATTGACATTTAGATCAATTAGATTATCAATCAACACAATCATTTACGAAATGGCGTGTTCTTTGTGTCAAGATGGTACATGCACCGAATTGTACTAATTTGCACGATTCTTTATTTAAAGACATGATAGACTGTTTCAAGAGAATGGTAATTGCTTGTGAGCCGGGAAAGACTTTCCCAATAGAAGGAAACTTTAGAGAGAAACAAGAGCTGATTGATAAGAGGAAGAGAATGATTGAACAACTTCCAGAGTATGAATGTGAGTATGAAGATATGAAAGCGCGTTTCAAGAGGATCGAAGATGATAATGCTAATTTGGAAGCAACGTGTGAAGAGGCGATAGCTGATTTTAAGATTTACAAAGATTATAATGCTGATGCTGAAGCGAAGTATGAAGAGATGCAAACCAGTTTTAAGATTTTGAAAGATCATAATGCTGTTGTCAAAGCTAAGTATCAAGAGATGGTTGAATGTGCCAAAAATCTTATCAACAGACTCAAAGAAGTTGCAGCTGATGCTGATGATTTTTAGGATTATGAATGTGTTTTGTAAATGTTTAAGGATGTGCTATTTTGGACTGATTAGGTATGTAAGGTAATAAGTATTTATCTAATTAACAAGGTACTAGATTACTGCATCAAATTTTATGTTATGATTTTATGATATCATTTGTGAAAACATAAATAATCAAAATAATAGCCAATCTCGATATTCTTCACATGCGAATATACTCTAACTAGACTTAATTCCAATACTAAACTCAAAATTCCATTAGTTATTGATATAATTAACTAGGAAACATAAATTTTCCAAACCTCAAGAGTCAAGATGATTCTTTAAAGGCTGCAGTTGAAGAAAAGAAAAATGAAGGGGTGCAGGCAACCACTTCCAGTATTGCTGCATCCACCGCTAGTATTGGAGTAACCACTGCTGCTATTATTATACCCACTGCCAGTTCAGACGTTTCCACTGCATAGGCAACCATTGCTACAATTATAACCACATCAATAACACCAACACCAAAACCAAAAAAGGCTGACAATGAGATTGCCATACAATTGGTCAACCAAAAGCAATCTCACCCTATCCCTGCACCTAGAGCTATTGCTAAGACTCTAAACATTGGTGAACATGTGTAGAAAGATGTAGTTACTCAAACTGATATTGGAAAGGGTAAAGGGATTGCAGATCCAACTTTGGTGTTTCAAAGTACAGAGGATCAGATAGATTTTGATGAAAAAACCACTCCTTATTAGTCTACAAACTTCCACTAAATTTTTTAATGAACCAAGTAATTTTACATACTTAACTAACGACATCTAAGGTATCATACCCTACATAATTACAAATTAGATACACATAAAAAATAGCAACGGATTATAAAATGGAATTAACACCTATCTAACATAGCTATTCATCGAATAACAAAAACCATTTATTATAACACAAAACCAATTGGAAATAATCATATGTAATAAACAACGAGAACAATATTTACGTACCATATTTGGGAACATTTTTTTAAAACTTGATCAATCGAATGTGGTTTGCAATCAACACTGTAGCTTTAAAGATGGTGACATAACTGACGTTACAAAGAAGACAGGGGGCTGACAAAGAAGACGGTTTGATTTGTGAAAATAGTACTGCGAGAAGCAAGAGAAAACCGATAACTATGGATGCTTTATTGGTCAGTGACTTTTGGATTTTGAACTCTCTTAATTAATGGATACTGTTCTTTTACTATTCAAATGTGTACTTTTTTGTCTAACGTAAAATGACGATAGAACCCTTTTTTTAAATTATACAGTTGCCCACCGCTTTTTAGTTGCCCAAAAAACAATACCTTACACATACGGGACACTTGTCGCAATGTCGATGAGTTGCCCAATGACAGCGGTTGCCCTCGGTCTATTTTCAAATTAAAAATAAAAGTGGTCTAGAAAGTGATATGCATCAGGGCGCGCGGTCTATTTGCGTTATTTTCCCATTGAAAAATCATTTGAAAAAACCAATCAAGGTACTTGTGATATAAAATCAAAGCATTTTGTACCTTAATTGTTTTGATCATTTAGAAATGCTCCCCCTCAACATGTGCATATAATTTTGAAATTGTTTAGCACATGGAGGCAAGAGTTCTTTGAAATATATTCTTGATCACAATTTTCTTAGAAAAGCCATTTGATTTTCTTGGTAAGTTCTCCCCCTCAAAATGTGCGTTGGTTATTTGAAATCATTTAACACATAGAGGAAGGAGTTCTTTTGAAGTACATCCACAATCACATAAGCCATTAAGAAACCATTAGGAAATCAATCAAGGTACTTATGTTAAAACATAGAAATCTTTGTACCTTGAAAGTTTTTTTTTTTTTTTTTTTTTTTTTTTTTTTTAAATGCTCCGCCTCAATATGTGCGAGATTTGAAAACATTTAGCACATATGGGAGAGCAGCCTGCACTTTGAGTCAAAACGATCACTTGTTATCAGATTTCATATTTAAATCACATTTTCTCCCCCGATCAAGAATATCAGATCCTTTGAGATTTTGGATCCCAAGTGATTTAAATAGGTTTAGAAAACATGGGAGAAAATATGCCTGGTTTAAATTCTCTTCTGGTTTTTGGTTAAATACTCCTCCTCAATCATGTGCATTATGTATTTGAAATCGTTTGGCACATGAAGGAAGGAGTGCTTTTGAAATAGTCACCATTTAAAACCGATTTGAGATTTAAATCACGATCTCTCCCCCGATCAAAAATTTAAAACCTTTTGAGATTTGTGATCCCAATTGATTTAAATCATTTAAATGATTTTGGGGAAAGATGTGGCATGATTTAATTTTGAAATAGACTTATAAGGATCAATTTTAGACAATAAAGATTGTTAGTGTCAGGTATGATAGTTTTAATAGATCTTTTAGTAAAATAAAACAATTTCACAATCAAACAAGAACAGAAAAAAAAAATCATTTTGAAAGATCTTTGAGTTTTAAAGAAAATTATACCATGACATAACATTAAATCTTTAGATCACCACTTTATTTCGTACAATTGGACTCTGATTCGTTTGATGATATATTGTTTGAAATTATTTAACTTGAAATTACTCTCCCTCTCAATCGATGACCGTAGTCGATGATTGAGTGACTTAAGTTTTGATAAAATGAAGTCCGGTTGATAAAATTTGAGTCTAATTTATTTTAAAACAATATTTTTCCATTTTCAAAACAATATTAAAATTGTTTAAAAATGCTATCATCCACTACTTTTCCTACACAAGATACATTAGGTGGAGAGAATCATAAGCTGCTTTTGTTGTTGCTGAGAGGATGAAAGAAAACCGTCTGCTGATGTAGTGAGACCTCTAAAGTTGCATCAATCGTGCCAACTATCCATAGAGAGATCTAATTAAGCTCCGTTTCTTCTTTAGTCGACCCAAGAAATAGTTACGCTTTCCATTCGGCATCCAATCATCTTCATTTGTGGGATCCGGATCGGGAACATTCTTATATACCATTATATATGCATACGTTAGTGAACATACATACAGATATATGGTGGTCGACATCACCCAAACAGCAATAGACTAATACAAGTCAATCCAACATATCAATCAGATCATACAAAGGCATGGGAATTTTATGTTTATCAAACTCTAATCATCTAAACCTAATACTCACATCCTAGATTCCTAGTCCTTCAGCATAGGCAAATATCTTTTTCTGATAAGCACGTAGGATGATTAAGAAAGCCCGTTAGATGATGTAAATTTGAAAAACATTCTCCCCCTCAATCAATGACTCTTTCTATGAAAAGTTTGAAATAAGCTTAAGTCATTGATTGGGTTTTGCAAATTTATGAAAACTTGATTCTGATTATTTTCAAGCAACTCATTTACCACCATTTTTGTTAAAACAAATATTTTTTTGAAGAATTTTTAGAAGGAAAAATATTTGGGTAGGAATAGCAGTCCTTCGACATACTTTCCTCATTTTGTTTTAGGATGAGTGCACGAAATATTTGAAAATTGGTTTAGCACAGCACTTTCCTTTCTTGAAGAGCGGGTTGCTATCTGAAATAATAGCAAGCCATTTTTTGAGACATGTTTTGAAAAGAAATATTTACACCTCCTGTTCGAACTTCATCTATGGTCCCGTGCCATTGTTGAATGACATTTCTAAGACCGTAGATGTTATCGATACCAGAAGACACGTCTTTGAAAAACAATTTTTTTTTTGTTTTGTTTTTGGTATTGTTCAAATTTTCTGATTTTTATGGGTTTATATATATATATATATATATATATATATATATATATATATATATATATATATATATATATATATATATATATATACATTGATTCGTGTAAAGTGAGTGGTGAAAAACACAATATCAACGTATATCAAAATAACCGTAAAACCCGACAAATCAACCTTTTAGGAAAAGGGTTAACGTGCCAAATCTTACGGGTGTGATAAAAGTGATACCGGAAAAGTGATTTCCCGGGTCGTGTCCCAACGAGGTGTGAATGGAAGGATTCATGGAGTTTCGTGATTTGAACTTGAATTGGTTTCAATGATTTGTTTGATTTGAATTACGATTCTACAAATTAATTAACGGGAAGGTAATTAAGGCAAGGGAACCCTAATAAACTACAAACTAACTACTACTAAGCCTAAGAAATGATAAAACGAGGCTAAACTAAGTCCTAGGGTACTACAATGCAAAAACGCAAAAACCGGCAACCACCCGAGCCATAAACGAAAAAGTTTTGCAATTTAAGGGCTACGGGTGTGAAATTAATTTTCCTGCGTTCTAATTGACTAAAAATAATTTTAGAAAAAGACCGGGTATTTTTTTGACTTTTAAATTAATTACTACGAATTAAAAACTATTTTAATCTAATTAATTAATTAAAAATACTAAACTATTTAAGAAAAATCTGAAAAATTCATAAAAAGTACTTTGAGTTTCACTGATTCTAAGAAAAATAAAAAATGCGGGTGGTGCTTTGTAAAATAAGCAGAAAATAAGCCAAAGAAGTGCTTAAAGTAAAACTGCAAATGAAGGTTATGTATTAGACGGTGCATTACTTGAACGAGACAAGTCCCAAGGGCAAACGGTAGAGCGTGTTGTGTGTGAGCTGGATGGCGTAGGTTCGAGTCCCAGCTATGCCAGTTTTTTTCAAAACATTTTTTTTTAGATTTTTCTTTGTGAATCTTAACCAAGTAATCAAAATAAACACTTTTGCCAAAAATTTTAACTTATAAAACTTTCTCAATAAGCTGTAATGACAGATTATTGAGTGCAGATTTGAACAAACGACTCACGACTTAAAACCAAACACCCTTTTTTTCTCTTTGAAACTTATAAGACCAAAGGATGATTTTCATGAGAAGACTTTTTGTTTACTCTTTCTCAATAAGCTATTTAAAAAAATGAATTGTTAACAGAATTTAAGAACCAAATAAGCAGTCTATTTGAAAGTGTTTTTGAACAGCCCACACTCAACAATTCAACTACACCACTGTTTGGTACAAAGACTCAAAAAGTAATGATAAGCAAACCAAATGGGAAACTAGCAATCATGATCTAGATAACACTGAAATAAGCTAAACCTAAGGTTCAAAAACTAAGTGAATAATGGGGATAAGCAGTTGGTATTAAGACTTAAGCTAGGGAAGTCCTAAACTCTAAATGGGAAAATAAGCACTTACTAAGCTATAGCAGGCAAGAAGGATCTAAAAATAAACTAATGTAATCTACAGTAAACTACTTAGTCCTAAATAAGCTGGAAAGAACACAAAATAAGCACTTGAAGAGGCTGACCTATTTGGCTGCAAGTTGCAGACCCAAACAGCTTAGCGAGTCTTTCTTTGGAGCTTATTTATAAGCTGGACAGTGAGCTCCCAAGCAATCGAAAGCTACACAAGCAAAGTTAGGCTGTAGATATTAAAAAAAAACAATTGGCGGCCAACAGAAAACTTTTAACAGCTTAAATATAAGCTGAAATCAGCTTTGTGTTGGGTCATTTTGGAACTGCTACAGAAAACAAAACAGTCTAAAGAAGGGGTTTTGACATTCAATGTTAACTGTGCTAGAAGTTATTTCAAGACTTGAAACTTAAACTAGAGTAAGTTGGGTACAAGAGGATTAGAGAAAAACCAATTTTTCTAATTTTGAAAACCAAAGAAGCTGAAAAATACGGTGACGAACAGCAGTTGTGGCTGCTGTCCTTAACTGTTACAGTAAGCTTTTTTTTTCCTTTTCTCAACTTAATTTTCACTTAACTTGAACAAAATTCACCTTTGCAACTGACTAATGAGCTAAATAGAGTTTGACTTTAAGAGTCAAATGGGTAAAAACTAATTTTTGACCAAGAACTTGCTTAAAACAAACACCCCTTAACATAAGCTATTTGCTTGAAAACCACTTTGAAAAACTGAATTAAGCCTTTCCCTTTTGTGAATCAGAATTAGGTAAGTGAACGAAAGGTTAAAACACAATAAGTATTTGATAACAATCAAGAAACTATAATATAGAATTGAAAAAAAAACTTTTTCATTAATTAAATAAAAAGAACTACAACTGAATTTAAAAAAAAAACATGAATTAAGACTAAAACTAGGGGTGCCAATGAATGGCTACAAGAGTCCTAATTTATACTAAAGCATCCTAGGTCTTCAATCTTCAAGGTGTGTTTCTTGTGTGAGATAACTCAGCCAGTTGACCCAACTTGTGCTTTCTTCCTTCAATCTTGACCCTTGAATAGTTAGGTACCAATAAGAAGTGATCGGAGCCATTGAGGGACCCTTTTGAAGCTGGGATTGCCAGCTTGGCAACCATGGAAAGGGGAGAAGCTGTGGGAGTGGGTTTGGGATTTGGGGTGGACTGGGTAAAAGGGTTAGGGTGGTTTTGGGGTTTTGATGAAGCTGGGTAAAAGAGGTTTTGGAGGTTGAGTGTTCTAGGGCAAAGGGATTATGGGAGGTTAGTTCTGGGTTAGAGAGAAAGGAGTAGGGTAGGGTTTTTGGGAAGATGGAAAAGAGAGGGAAAGTGAAGAGGTATTTGGGTCGGTTTAGGTGGCTGGGTTGGGTATTTTACTATGGGTCGTGGGTTCATTGGGTTTTGGGATTAAACATTGGGCTGGTTTGGTTTGTAGAATTAATACAAGGACCACATTTGTAATTCATCCAAACTAGAGGGACTGAAACTGCACTTTTCCAAAATTCATCAAAAGGACCAATTTTGACAAGTTAGAATTACCAAAGGACTAAAAATGTTAATTTTCCAATTTAAAATGTCCAGGGGTAATTTATGTTAATCTTTGAAATTTCAGGGACTAAAGTTGCCATTTTGCAAAATTGAATTTTATAAGTCTAATTTTGACAACTTGAAACTCCCTGAGGGCCTTTTATGAAAAATTACATGTTTTGAATAACCAGGGACTAGATTTTGACAATTATTGCATAAAATACAGTCTAAATATTTTTTCTGTCTTTTTGAAACTTTTCAAAGTGTTTTTGACTGTTTTTGCAGTGTAGAATGAACAAAAATGATGAGTATTTACACACTCATCAATCCCCCACACTAAACTATTGCTAGTCCCTAGCAATCTTTTGAGAAGCTTAATGGATTTGAATCTCTTTACCAAAAGCCATTACTTCTGGAGTAGCCAAATGTTTTAGTTCAAGTAAGAACCTTGGTACAATGATAACCAAATGATTTTGAGCAAACCACCAGCTTTCAACGGTTTTGATTTGTCTTTACCAGAAGTCGTTTGCTTCTGGACTAGCCAACTCTTAGATAAAATATCTTTGGTGAGTCGATTACCAATTATGGTTTTCCAACTGCCTTTACCACAAGCCATAAACTTGCGGGCTAGCCAACTCTTCACTAATTAAAGATATGGTGAGTTGAACACCATACAATTTTGGGCAAATTGCAGCCGTCAACGGATTTGAGATATCTTTACCAAGAGCCGTTTGCTCCTGGATTAGCCAATCCTTTTGTTTATTAGACATGGCGGACTGATAACCATAAGCTGAGTAAGTGCAAAACACTTACTCCAAAAAATTTTGGCCAAAAATGGGGGAATAAGATGGTAATACATATGATAAAATTCGTGAGAATTCCCCCCCACACTAGAAATGAATATTGCCCTCAATATTCAAAGTACCGGCTGTTATGCCGAAACTGAGAATGTAAAAGGGAAATACTACGGCCATTATTTGAATTTTTTTTTTATTTTTTATTTATTTTTTATTTTTTTTTATTTTTATTTTTTTTTAGAAAACTTATATACAACAGCGGAGGGCAACTCCCCCACACTAGGGTGGTAGAAAGTAGAAAGAAGTCAGAAATACGGGTGAAAACCCATATAGTGTGCTACTGTTTTTGATTCCCGAGTCGCTAGCTTGACTCGACCCCGTATTCATTTGTTCTTGGGGAAGCAACGTGGAAAACCAATCTCGATCGGACTTTCGTTCACAGTGTTAATAAACATATGAACATCAGAGACTACAAGTATACAAATAATTGTGACACTTGCTTTCAGGCTAGCTCTAACCAAAAGGTGCAACGAAGGGGTTCTTGTTTACTTATGCCCCAGCTCAGTTCGATCGCTGAGCCCTTAGTTTTTGTCATCGTGTGATATACCCAAAAGTGGGCATAAAGACTGAAGAAAGATGAAAGATGGTGGGATCACACCCCCTCAACGGGAGGCGACAACATATATTCAAAAGATTTTTTTTTATTTTTATTTTTTTTTATTTTTTATTTATTTTTTATTTTTTTTTTAAGTTTATTACCGGCATCATAAAGGGAAAATGTAAGAGTCAAAGCCGTATTGTCGGCCATGAAACTTATAACTCCCGTTATAAGTAAAGATCACACCCCCCCTTAAGAGTGCTTAAAATAGTATACATAATGGTAGAATAAGGGGGTAAAAACCGGTTTTAAAAAACCTCATTCACAAAACGTGAATGAGTCGAATACCAATAGTCAGGCGGTACAGATTATTTGTTTTCCTAACCGATTAGGTCCTCGTTTGCCG